>JARHVA010000404.1:2057500-2367500 GCA_037957365.1 Torreya grandis
TTTACCTTCCCTAAGTGGTTTGATCACATTGTTGTTTTGTTTTTGGTTAGCCTTGATATTTTTTAGAGTTCTAATTATAATATTTGTGGCATTGTGATCAGTTGAAAACCAATTTGAGAAGGAATTTTATGACCCTGTAAGCCTAATGGATAGACTAAGGTAACTAGTATTTTGTATAGACATGCATGCAATACTAGGAGGTCACCAAAAATGTTGGCCAAAATTGTCCTACATACTAAATTTTTTCCTATATGGATCAGGCCACATTCTTAGACTATTCAGCGACCTTTTACCCCCATGACTAGTCTCTTTATAGTCTTGACTTGATGATGTAGTATAGTATTCTAGAAGGTCTTGGTGTGGTGTGAGGAGTTATACATAGTCCTTGTGTAGTGGATGATATAATGATGCAAAATGTCCATTTCAAGCTTTTGAAATACTTTAAGCAAGTTTTAAGGTGAATTTAGAGATTTTGAGGAAAAGACCTATAAATGGGTCTTGAACTGCAAGTGAAGGATCTAGTTATTTCTAGGGTGTTTGAAAATTAAAGTGTAGGAATTAGGTTTTTAAAAATTTAATGGGTCAAAAATAATGTCTAGAAAAACTAATTTTCCCAAAAGACCCAAAAAGTGCATTAGATGACTTGACGGGCTTCTAAATAGAAATTCTTAAGTGAAAAAGTGACTTTTGGAGATTTAAAATTGGTTTTTAATTCCTTACACCTCCTTATTGTGTATTTTACCTATTTAGACATTTTAAATTCCATTTCAAGTCATTTGGAGTGGAGGAGAGGAATTTGGGAGTAAAAGGATGCATTTTTTAGCCTTTTAGAGACTTGGCTAAAGAGGGTTTCAAAAGTTTTGCTTAATACAGGAGATCATATATCATATTAAAGAATCCATGGTGTCCCTAATATCCTCTCTTATTACTCTGAAATCATACTCAAACACAATGACCAAAAGAGGTAAGGAAAACTTATTAGTTGCATACTAGTCATGAAACAAGTTTTCTGCAATTAGTGGAGGTCCAAGAACTTCATAAGGTTTCCATAAGGAATTAAAGGTAATTTAAATAATATAAAATCTTTCCCAATTTTTTTATTTTATATAAAGGCTTGTAATTCTTCATGCTAATAGAAAACCATTTTGGGCAGTCTTGGACAGCTCTAGGAGACCTCAAGTTTTCACTTGGTATCATTAGGAGAGAGAGAGAGAGTTGGGTTAGAATATTTTGGTTAGTGATAGGGAAAATAGTGGCCTTATAATTTATGTAATTGGTTGTTTTTTTCATGTACCCATATTTATGAACAATTTATAATAGTGTAGGGGTGTCTAGATGGCCTATTCATCCAGATAGGGTCCATGTTTTCTTCTATTTATTTGCTTCAGGATATCATGGAGAAGATTAATTTTGAGGATGTTTCATAAAATTACTATATATAATTTTCATTATGATTTCATTTTATAATTCATCTCTATGATTAAGTTTCACTTGAAATAATAAGACCTTAGTGTACCGGTTGTTTTCATGAATTCTGCTACAAATTTTGTTTTTTCTCCATGGTTGTTACTCTTAGAGGCTTCTAATACTTGATAACTCATGAAATAATCATAAAATTAATTGATTTCATGTTTTTTTTCTAATATGTGTCTCTTTATCCATAATATCTAAGTGTCTTTCTCTTTAGAGAACTTGTACAATACTTGAATGATCTTCTCCAAGTTTGAACATCATGTTAGGTTTTAATGGACATAAGAAGCCCATAGTGACATGAAATAAACGCCATTAAAATATTTAGAGTATTAGGGAGTGAAAATGATGCTATAATTCCTCCATGAGAGAGATAGTTCAAGCCTCTAAGGTTTGTATTGACATGTTCATTGTTTGATTGAAGTTGTCTCAGAGTTTTGAAGTATTGAATGTAGGGTATGCACATTTTGGAAAGCTCCATAGTGTATATAACATATGTATAAAATATAAATACATTTGGTTTGAGTGTTTAATATAAATTTTTGAGGTATACACACTTATGAACTTCATTATAATCAATGGTTTGAGTGTTGAAGAAGATGGTTATTGGTTTCCTTATAGACTACATTCTGAGATAGGGTTGGGGGCACCTTAGAGGGATTTGAATCCATGTGAAGAGTTTCTATTTGGTTTGGGAATGTGAATATGGTATTTTTGGTAGTAGTGGTCCATAAAGCTCTTAAGGAAACACATACACCTCATGTAAAACATAAAATTTTATTCAACTCAACTTTACCTTAATTTCTTTGAAGTTAGTCTTAATCCTACACAAATTCATGCCATGAGGATGCCTATGAGAGACTAGGACAACTGAATCATCTTGAAACTATACTTTGGACTTATTATCAATATTTTTTGGAAATTAGAGAGTGTTTGGTTGAGTATGGAAGGATATTTAATGATGTTTTAGTTTAATCAATGGTGACTAGAAATCTATAGTGTGCATAGTGGTACTCAGTCCAAAAGAAACCTAGAAGATGCAAATTGGTTGCTAGCATAAGTGTTATGGTGATTGAGGATGAAACATGTAATAAATGCATTAATATATTAATATAATGGATAATAAGACATAAAATTTAGTTGATTAAGTTAAATACAATTATTATCATGAGAAAAAACCTACATGAAACCTTTAAAGTGATTGCAACTTACAATCATACTAAGAGACTTAAGGACTGTCTAGGTGATAAGAGGTGAAGTATTGAATTTTAAAGATATGATATGAATAATTTAAATGTGTATTGGTATAATAATATACCAAATGTCATGATGGTGGATTACATGTGTCAATTTATATGTGCACCTATAGGATGTCTGAGTTTTGAAAACCTCATATAGTCATGCTTAGCATCTTGAGAACTACTCATGTAGTTGGAGATGCTAATTTCTAAGTCACAAATGAGATTGGAATTGTATCAAGAATTTATATATCCTATTGTTTTATTATAATTAAAAATAAATTTTTCCACAATATTCCCATTGATGGCAACTCATAAGATTGTCAAACAATAGTGACCTACAACCAACCTTGACACTTTAAGGAGTATCTTGAGGAAGTCATAACTAGTCTTATGTTCTATGAGTGATAAAGTGAAATTTTTGAATTTAATTAAGTATCCATAACCTTAATAAGTTATAAATAAATTTATATCATAATTTATTTCATAATTAAACCTATAGGACTCATAAACTCAGAATTACACCTATAGTGATATTTTATGCTTGGAAAGAACTAAAGTGTACAAGGTGCCTAATACGAGAAAGTAGTAGAATATACAAGCTTGAGATACATAGAGGAAATAATGAGAGGGTGAAATTCACTCAAAATTTCCAAGGATTATAGAGTATTCTCCCATTATGTCTAGCCTGGAGGTGACAGTCCATACAGTCATAGGTTTTGACTGTCAACTTGTGCTATATGAGAATAAATTAGAATATAATGGTTAGCTAGTATTATTTAGTAATGGTGGACTATATAAGTTTTAATATTAGTTTATAAAACTACCAAATATGTTTTAAAGTTTTTTGATCATCCCTCAAGAGGTATTATACACAAAATAATAGAGGCAATCTTAAGACTAACATGATTCTTGCAAATGTGAAGTGAAGAGTCTCCATATTAGAATGGTTGTAAGGTGAAATAACACCATATTAATAATAAATTAAATTTAAAATTCAAAATATAGTCATATCTATAAATCCAAGGTGTCATTTTGAGTAAGGGTTAATTTGGTGTTTTAGTTATCCTTCACACAGTCCTATATTGGGGCTAATTTGCAGAAACTAGAGAGATTAGGGGTCTTAAGTGTGTGATCCAACTTTTCACTTTGGCACAGAGGGTCCTCATGACCAAAGGAATATCATAAAGGTATTATATAAGACAAATTAATATGGTATATACCCTCTATTTAGTATCAGAGCTGAGACACTCCAGGAGCTGAGTACCCTATAGATTGGTCAATAAGTGGAAGAAAAGGCAAAGAACCATGATGAAAAGTCTTAGAGACATCAAGAGGTGGTAGTAAATATGATTTTAAAGATTAATAAGTGATAAATGATACCTAAAAAATACCATACCCCTCAAAGTGTCCAAGATAATCTTACCTACAACCAATACCTATTAGGCCTCCAGTAGGTAGTCTTCAAAAATCAGAGTTGGAGATGTGTTGAGGTTGTTTTCAAGGTTTAAAATATAAAATATGGTTTATGGGGATTTTATTAGGGTAATTAAAAAATATTATATTGAAAAAAAAAATAATAATTGGTTTTCCATATATAAAAGCTACCTCAAGATAACCTAAAGTCCTTGTTTGTGGAACAAAACCCTTACTCAGTCAAACCAAAGGACATAGTGTTTTGTGACTTGCATTGTTAAAAACATAAAAAGATTGAATAATGTTTTGTAAATAATTTTTAAGGGTGGATTATGGTAATATATACCTTATATAGCTATTATTTGGTGTGTAATGGTCTATAACCAATGAAATGGATCTTAAACATTGCATATTCCTGCACAGTCTTGTAAAGAGGGTACATAATTTAGTATTTTGATTAGTTAAAAGATAGTTATGATTCAAAAAGGGATATAAATTATTATATAAGCTTAATAATTTTAAATATACTTTGAGATGGTTAGTGGTTCCCTTTAAATGTCCTCAAGCACAAAAAAATGAATTTGGAAGGCTCTCGACCTCTACAGGTAGTCACGTAGGGTTTTCAACCAAAAAACCCTATATCTCCTATTTCAACCAATGAAAAATCATAAAAAATTTAATAAATTCTAATTTATAATGTTTTAATGTTAAAAATAAGGTTTTTGTTTGATTTTTTATGGTATAGTATGGATTTGAGGTCTCGGTAAGTGTGATAGGGCTTAAGAGGCCTAACTGGAAGGATGCTAACAAAGGATGTACAACTTAAATTTGGCATCAAACCTTGAAAAGTTATGGAAGGTTTTAAGATGATATAAGGTGGTTTAATGTGGTCTCATATACTCAATAAGGTTGATATATTCTTCAAACAAGGATAAAATGTAAGAAAAAAGGCTATTAGCCAAGGGGTGTTATATAGAAGTTGAGATGGAAAAATGAGTATTGGTGGAAGACTGAGAGGATTAAAGGGATTTGAAAAAGTGTAATATGATAATGAAATATCATCAAGTTTTTATATTTTCTTCATGGAACCTATAAAAATATTTGGTATGCTAAACTAAGAAAAGAGCTTATGTGGAGTGGCTTTTGAATGAAGAAAGTCAAAGGAATGGACTAGAGGATAGAGTTGATGGGGTTGTGATCAAAGTAGATACAAGTGACTATATGGAAAAAATATAAATGATTTTTTTTTCCATCTATATGTGTCTAAAGGTACACTCTACACCATTTGGAGATGCATTGTATGAAGACAGAGTTATGGAATGGATTGTCTAAGAGGCAAGGTTAAAAGGAAAAAAGATGGTTTGGGATGTTTACATAAAGTTATAAAGATCTGTTTAGGTATGTGAATACCTAATACATTTTCTCATAACCTAAAATATCCCCTACAAACCATTGAAACATAAAAGAGTACCTACAACCATACATAAGGGCATGCCTATCTCCAATTGCAAGATATCCAAGTAGAGTGGTATAACGAAGGAGTCATGTCACATGGATGTTTCATAGGGAAATGAATGTGTGAAATGGATTTATGTATCATGGAGGAGGTTTAAAATTAATGAATCAATCTCTTTCACCTCATGAAATGCCCACCTACAACCTTGTTAACCAAGCCTATTTCCAAGATTACAAAGAAGAGAATGAGAGTAAAGTGGTCTGTGTTAGATTTCCATAGTCAAATGAAAGTTTCATATAAAATGGAAGTGTGGAATGGGTTAGGGTGTGTAAAAGTTTTTTATAGTCAAGTTTCCCTCCATGACAGCATGGGATGTCTACCCATAGCCAAATTGTAAACACAGTCAACTTTGCCAAGACAACTTGCAGTTTCCTAGTACTGTGCTATGTCAAAGAATATGAAGATGATGCATAAATATATTAAAAAATAAAAAATACATACACATTTTTAATAAGCATGAAATGATAATAAATTTTTTTGAGTCCATTGAGATCTAATGGAAAGTGCACACATAGTCAAAATTGGAAGGTAATTTTGAGAGAATTTGAAGTTTTGAAGCCCCTATAGGTGGAATCAAGATTCCAAATTTTGTAAAAATAATTATAATTTTTTTAAAAAATACTCCTATATCATATTTATGTTTATACCATTGTTTAAAATTCTCATTATTTTATCACAGACCTCTTGTAGTCAGTAGACAGTCATGGAGGAAACCAAATGAGCTTTAAGAAGTTTGAGGGATTGATAGAGGTTTTAGACTCCATATGAATATTTATAGGGAAAAAAATAATGTAATATTATATTCATAATATTATAATTTAGATATGTCATACTCATGTTTTCAAGACAAATTCCCTTGGGTGTAAGTTCAATCAAGAAAACCAAAGCAAGCAACCTACTAGTAGATTTTGGGAAAATCCACCTATAGGCTACAATATGCATGATTCAAACATGAAAATTGGTGGAGATGATCATCATGAGTTTTTATACCTATCCATAATATTTCTTAGGCTAATATAATAGGGTAAATATTCACTATTTTATCACAGTCAACCCCCTATCTATTGACATTCAAAGAAAATAGGCAGTTTAAGCTAATTTAGAGGAAAATCCATCTACAAACCTTTATATGCAAGATAAAAGTATGAAAATTGGTGGAGATGATTTTAATGAGTTATTATAACAATATATACTATTTTATAGGTCACTTGATAATTTTAAGTATCCACTATTTTAACATTTTCACCCACATGTCTGTGGTAATCACCATTAGAGCTCAGGCAAACTTCTTGAAGATCTATAGGTATACAAGGTGATTTCAACATCATTTGGTGTTTTTTAAGGTAAGGATGTGTTTTAAAGTCTATATACACATATTTATAGGTGATCACACTCTAGGTTCAATGTAAACCATGCCCTTGAGGGCTAAAGCAAGTAAACTGTCAACCATTAAAATACAAGCAGTCCTAAAAAACATGAAGGTAGAGTGAAAATTAAACATAAAAATGAGGTCAAAAGGGATGAAAATTAATGTTAGGCCTAAATCTAGCATTAAGGCCTATAAGGCCTACACCACATGAAGGTACTCTCATAACTTCCAATGAAAGATAATCTATTGAGAGGGTGTAATGAGATGGTACAAGACCAAGGATGATTTAAAGTAGGTATAATTAATGAAGGATTCAATGTTATTATAAAGAGCAAACTCTAACTATGTAGTCCAAGACACCGATTTCGATCTCCCTCTTCAGATGCTCATATCTTTCATACCATAAGGAATTGGGCCAAATGATTTTATTATGTTTTGAGTACCCTATTTAATTGAAATCCATTATATATTGAGATTGGTTAAGGGGATAATGTGTATATACTATCTTTTAGACTATAATTAGGCCCATAATACATGTAGAACACCATAAATAAACTTTTTATGTATGTATCTTTGCACTATAGACATCCAGTTCCTAACAACATTTATGTTGAAATTGTCAATATTAATTGAATTACACTAAAATGCACATTTTAGGTCAAAATCCATAAAACATCCTAAATGGTTCAAAATTGTCATTTACAAGTGCCATTTTAGATCAAAGTATCCCTAAAAAAGGCAATGCATTTTATGGACCAGCTAACATTGATCAGATCATTTCAAGTCAAAATGAGCATTTCGCCATTTAGTGCCCTAGATCACTCTTTTCTTCTAATTCATTGGTACACACCATGTAGCTTTGATATTTTTTGTTGACAACATCCTAAATGGGAGTATGGTTCCAATGCATCTAGTGTTGCTTTCTAATTCTTCTTGAGTTAAATTATGACATAGTAATATGACTTTCTGACCATTTTGATTAGTTTAGGACCAATTTTCAAATAATTGTACAAATGTTGATTAACCTTTTTTAAGGATAATTAATCCAAATCAAGGACTTAAGTGGATTTTCCATGAGAGTTGTTGAATATTTCTTTTTGAAAATTGATTCTTATTATCTGCATCACCTAGTGACATCATCTATGGGGTGGAATAAAATATCAAGATTATGTATGGGTCACCCATGCCTAGTTGATGCCTCTCATGCCTCTTCAATGCCCCTTCTTCTAAGGTCATCTTGAGGATAATTATGGATTTAATTCCAAATATTAGGATTATCCTCAACCACACATCTCAATCTTGAGATGGATGTTTGAGGTTGATTATGATCAAATCCAAAAATATATAAATAGGAGGCCTCACAACATCATTTCTAAGCTATTTTGGTTCAAGGTTGTTATGCTCAAATATCTTCAAAGCTTAAACATTACAAAGTTATAATGCTAAATTATTTCTACAAAGCTTCATTGATAGGCTAGTTTAGTGATTCCACATCAAGAGCCTAGGTTTTGTGACGTGTTCTTGAGGCATTGGAGGAGATTACCACCATTTTTTATAAAGACAAGGATGCTTGATCAAAGGAGAACATGTTTTTGAACCACATGGGCATGGTGAATCCATTTGGGAAGGTAATATGGTGTTAATTTATTTCATTTTTTTTTGATATCCTTTGTAATTTTGATAGGAATAGATAGGCTTGGTTAGTTAGTTTTTTATTCATGTTTCATTATTTATGGACTAATGCTTGACTAACTTGCTTTGTAATCCTCTCTACATCTTGGCATGCCTGGTGGGACAAGACACATCCTACACCTAAATGAAATACTTTTGTAACCTTAAAAAACTTATTTAATCTTTTAAAACTCTTTCAAATTGGTTTTATAACTTTATTTTACCATTTTTGGTTGCCACGGTGTTTACATAGTAATCAACATCAACAGAAATACCAACATCGATTACTTGGCTTAACCAATGTCAATCAACAAAATTGACATCGATCAGATCTTGATTGGTTGTAACTGAAATTGGTGGTATTGACCGATGTTAGTCACTGTGTTCTTCAAAAAACATAGACCCGAGACCTACTTTTCCAAAGATTCTTGTTTCAAATTCAAAAGGGTTTCAAAGCTAAAAGACATGATAACAATTTTTTTGTAGGATCAAGTTTAATTTTCTTAAAAACATGTTTAAATCACCTTTGCATGCTTAAAAATGGATTAAGAACTTTTTTTTGATGTTTATCAAAGAATTTAGGTGTTTTTGGTGAATGTTTTCAAAGTTTACAGCTAAGACCAAGGGGTCAAATAAACACCACCAAACATTTTATTTAGGTTTTAAAATTAAACACACTTGTTAATTATTATTTGCAATAATTGATTAGATTAATCTTGTTTGGAAAAAAGAGGTATGTTGTGTGTATGCTCTTCCATTTGTCCCCTATAGGGAACCCTTGGAATCAAAAGTGCCATTCCTATTGCAATTATCCTAGTCCAAGGCTTAGAAAGAAATTCACCTAAATCACTCCCCAAAAACTCACTAAAGTTTGGGTGATATTGAAAATGACCCTAAAGTCTTTCTATTTTTCATGATTTCTTTGTTTTTATGCATCTTGGCTTGCGAGAGGGACTTCATCACCTCCCACAAGTTCTTTAGGGAAGCTTTGACTTGGGGTTTCATCTCCCAACATTGACTTCATTTGACTCTTTTTAGAGTTACACATAAGACGTAGAGGCACTTTGGATATCGTACTACATTGAGCAAACAATAGGATGTAGTGGTTGCATAAAGGACTAGACCTTTATGCAATAGTCAAGTGTTATAGACCCAAAATCCATGCTTTTATTTTGCATTTTTTGGCATGAAAGTCATTGTGTAATTGATTACCCTAGAATGTTTGAAACTTGATAGTTTAGTAGACCCCACTTTGCCATACCTTGTCAGTGTAGACTTAAGATGTGTGTTTTTTGTCATTAGCTTACTTGGTCTTGATTTGTGTCTAAACTATTTGTTAACTCAATGAACTTAACCAAAACACATTTTCCTCAATTTTATTGAGCAAGGGAGGCATTACACTATCCAAATGGAAAATTCATCTTTTCCTTGTTCAAATTCTTATCAAAAGCTTTGTGTCATGACATCCACTTTGGCATAATCATGCTACCCAATTGAGTTTAGAACTTTTACCCAATTTGTTTAAATCCTTCATTTATAATCCACATTTGAAATTGAATCTTTTTCAGTTCTACGAGTTGGTGCATCCAAGTGGGTTCACCATTTGTGCACTAAGCTTGTTTTAACTTGGGTTTAATTTGGCATTTGGATTGAAGGTCATTTATTAAGACTCAAAATCACATTATCATCTTGGTGAAATCAAGTCATATTGCGTATCACTCACGCTTTGGGTCTTATAACATATTTTATGCTGCTAGAATCATGTGGAAATGTTGTGTTTCCCATTTAGTCCTAGCTTTATACTTAGTGATTCACATATGTCTTTACATCTTGAGTTTCTTAGTTCATTTTGTCTTCTTCGTAATATGGAGAGATTTCCTCTAAACTTTTAGGGTCAACTTTTTGAAGTTAAAAATAGATTTTGTAGTGTGGGTATATCACAAAGATCTAGGCTTTGGTGTACTAGTTTTCACCTTGGGTCTTTGAGTTACCTTACTTTCTTCCAATATATACAATTTCAACTTTACCAAAGGTTGAGTAATTTCATGAACCAAATATTCTAAATTGTGCATGGTTTCAAACCACCCTCACTTATAGTCTCATTAGTACCTTGGTTATTTGTTTAAAGTAAGACAAAACATACTTTGATTGGTTATTGAACATTGGTCCAAAGTTAGTCAAACACATAGAGCAACTCTTTTTAGTCATGACTCAAAGGTTCACTCATAATGGGGCCTCTTATGGCCTTAGTTATGAGGATGAGCAATTTTATGATGGTCAAGATGATCGCATTATTTTTGATGATATCCCCATAACAGTAGGATTTGAAGATGATTACAATGAATATCAACCAGAAGAAGATCAAGATGAAGCCCTTCTAATTTAATAGAATTAGGTGCTAGACTACCTTCTCACTTTCCTATGGAACAATTGCATACCTTGGTTAGAGAAGGAGAACAATGATGGCAAGAGAAAGATTTATCACAAATAGACATACCTTATTCTTATAACAAAGGAAATGAAATACAAATAGAGTCAAAACCCAAAAATTTGGATCTTTTAGCTAAGATCAAGATAATAAGTCAATGATATGCAGATCAACTTGTTGTAGACCTAACTGACTCCCTAGTTGCCACTTCAATTCACAATAAGGCTTCGAAAGAACATGAAGATATGGTGGATAGTACACAGTAAATATTGGATGAGAACATTACCATAGCGGATCAAGGTAATCTAAATGAATAGTTAAAGTTGCAAGAGACCTTACAAGATGTTTCATTTGACAAGAAACATACATTCTTCAATCATCAAGAACCTCTTGTTACTTTACAAACTCAAAAACCCAAACATTCAGTTTGAATTGAGGAAATCCCTCAAATAAACCAAAGATTGGTAAATAGACATAGAAATTTTCAAAATCAACAAAGTGCAAAACAACCAAATTAAGGGAATGTTTTATAATGCAAGAATCAATGGCCTATATTCTCAACTCAAGAAACAAATTAGAACCAAATTATGGATCAAAAGGTATACACTCTCTATAGATCCATACAAAATTATGGGCACATTCCACCCCAATAGTAATAACACTAGGGGAACATTCCACCCCAAAAATAATAAAATTAGGGGCACATTCCACCCCAACAACCACAAAATTAGGGGCACGTTCCACCCCAATAACAATAAAATAGGGGCACATTCCACCCAAACAACATATTATCCAATCTATAAATGCACCACACATGCAAGAATGGAATTCTATGAAGGAAATTATCCAAAGATTAGAGATGAACACTAGGGTCAAAAATTACAAATTTGATGAGATATGCCCATATCCTTTTGATTTATCTATTCTCCAAAACCCATTTCCACCTCACTTTGAGGCACCCAAATTTGAAAAATATAAAGGGGAAGGAGATCCATGTGAACACATACAAGTATTTTTCATCTTATGTCAAGAGGTTGTTTATAGTAGTGAGTGCTTACTACGACTGTTTCCACAAAGTTTAATGGGACAAGCTCTTGATTGACTAATTAAACTACCTAAGGGATCAATTGCAGATTGGAATGACTTATCAAAAAAGTTTGTTAAACATTTATCATACAACATAGAACATGAATTGACTATTTTTTACTTATGCAAAGCTAAACAATGTGATGGTGAAAGTTTTGCTTCATATCTACACAGATGGAGAGCATTGGCAGACTGCTTTCAACACAATTTACTAGACAAATAGTTGGATGAAATATTTGCATAGAATTTTCATCCTAAAGTTGCACATAATATATCATTAGCTTGAGTTAACTCATTTGAATAAATTATTAACAAAGGAGTGCAGATTGAGAAGGATCTTATTGCTAGGGGCCTTGTTAAGATCTTTGCACAAGGATAATCATCTAATCAGACTAAATCACCAGCTCTTTAGATAGTTATGTAGGATAAGTCTAAGGGATTTCACAAAAATTATAACATGGTTAGAAATGGGGTGATAGAAATAAGACATGTACAATGGTACATACTATGCCTCCTCTAAATGTACAATTAACTCCCTCAAATCTGCTACCTAATTTACAAAGACAACTCCATGAAGGACATTTCATAACAATTTTAGAGTATTTACAAAGTTAGGGGAATTTTTTGAAGTAGTATTACAAAATCTCATTATAGATAACTTAATTATATGGCTAGTATCAAGGCAATTTCTTTAAGATTAACCAAAACTAGATTGGTACAAAGGGAACAAATAATGTAACTTTCATCATGTTGTTGGTCATGGTGCATATCATTGCATTCAATTGTGACATATTATTAAGGAATTTATTGAAAATGGTGAGCTAAAAATTAAGTTGGTCCCTAATCAGGGCACAAATCAGGATATGGGAATCTACAAAGACCCCTTTCCTCGACATGATCCACCACCACCAAGAAATAATCAAAATGGTCACAATCAAGGACAGAGGTAGAATAAAAACCAATGAAAAGGTCAAAATCATAATGAGCATAATCAAGATCATGATCCCCACACTAATAATGTGGCTTATAACAATGTTCCCTATGACTACAATAACACTATGGGATGCATTTCTATAACCCACATTGCCACTATTACTGTGACACCACATGGCCAATCTTGTGTTCCTCATAACATGAGACCCATCATTATAGGGTCAAAAACATCTCCCCATAATAATACCATGTCAATTTCACATCATCATGTTGCTACTTCATTTGTATGGGTTACTAATCTTAAATAATAGTACCATTCTTCTAGAGGCTCCTCACTGACCCAAAATTATAAAAGTACCATTAATCACCCAGGACAAAGATAATGGTTTAGGGTTGAATATCATATCTCTTAAATTGGTGCGATGATTGGGTTACATGGAAAAAGACATTTAGCTAGAGACTATTACAATCAAGGCTTATGACAATACTAAGATGGAGTCATACAATACAATTTAGTTGCTAGTAATGGTTAGGGTTATTTCTCATCACACGTTATTCCATATTGTGGATATTAATCTTCCTTATAACATACTTTTTGGTCATCCTTAGATCCATGAAGTACAAGTAGTTCCATCTACTCTTCACTAATGCCTTAAGTTTCTCCATGATGGGATCAAGGTTACTATTCCCACTGATCAATAACCATACCGATATTGCAAACATCTTCAAGTAGAGTTTTGAAATTATAACTATTACCCAGGTTATAAATTCATTACAAATAATAATAAATCCATCATTTCTCCTCCATCTCCATCTAATTATATAGACCTTGGTAATCTAGCCTCCAATTCAACTGATCCATTTCTTATAGCTCTGGCCAAGTAGGTGATTTTTCAAGATGCAAGCATTTCCACATATCATCTGAAGGATGTCCTCTATATTGAAAGATTACCAAAATACCCTAAAAAATTTGGTAAGCCTAAAACTTCCCAGACTCTTAACAGACCTGATCAAATTTGGCAACCAAAGAAGAAGCAACCAAAACCTCATGTGGTTTTTGTACCTATAATTATACAAAAGAATTATTGAGAGGCTTTTACTAAGGGAGATTGGTTATATTCTGAGGGACTTGTAGATTATTTTTAGAATCCAAAGTATCCTATCCATAACATGATAATGGATCATCTTGAATATACAAAGAAAGGCCTTGGCCCTTAGGCACAAGGAATTTTAGAGCCCTTATCAACTAGAGTTGTCAATGGGAATCATAATCTTGGATTTAAACCAATATAGGATGACCTCATAACATTTGGTAGTGATTATTTCAAATTGATTGGTAATGAGACTCCTAGTAGTAACACAACATCCCATTATAGCCTTTTTGATGAGCTTGTTGATTCAGATTTGTTTGATTTAACTACCATATTGACCATAACACCTATTAGAGCTTCCCATCCTGAAGCAAAAACCCATCTTAGTGGTGCTTCCCTTCTTGAACCAAGACATTATATATTTACCATTGGTGCTTCCCATCCTGAAGTAAACCCTCATTGTAACCCATGCCTTTACCATCTTGAACTCATAGATTGGGATCAACAAAATTTGGTCATATGCCTCGGTAAATTTCAAAATGAAGAATCCATTGTAGAATACATGGGCCTATTCTTCTACCTACATTGAAGAGTAGACAAACTTTCTTGGTCATAATAAAGAATAAACATTGATATCTTTAGGTGAAAACCTCTTTGAGGCACTTGTTGATCAGGGAAAAAGTAAAGAAAAAGACAAGCCTTTGAGTTTAAACCTATTTCAGGTGATCCCAGGTGGAAACATTTTCTCATCCCCTCAGGATGTAGAAAGTCCATATAGCCCAATTTTGATAGCTAGTACAAGCATCTCTTCAAAACAACATCAAATATTTGAGCATCTTGCTCTTGAGTTTCCAAATGTCTTTACCAATTAGCATTTACCTGAGAAGGTAGATTATGATTCTTCATATTATCTATATCTTTGGGAGGAACAAAAAGAAGATATAGTAAAAGAAGATGATCATGACCATACATTGCCTACAATTTTAGAAGATGGATCCACACTCCTTATGGAGAGCACAATAGAAGTGAATTTGGGAACCCATGAGGATCCCAAAAATATTTATCTTGGATCTTCCCTTATTTAAGTATAATGTGAACATATTATATCCATTCGTAAGGATTATATAGACATCTTTGCATGGGCATATTCTAACATGCTAGGCCTAGATCCAGATTTAGTTGTGTATCATCTAGTTGTTCACCCTGATGCTAAAATAGTCAAGCAAAAGTTAAGAAAGATGCATCCGTGCATCGCCCTTTTGGTTAAGGCTAAGTTGGAGAAATTGTTAGGAACTAATTTTATCAGACCATTAGACTACTTTGAATGGATTTTTAACATAGTGCTAGTAAGTAAAAAGACCCTTTGTGATATCAACAAGGCATGTCTCAAAGATGATTTTCCTCTATCCAAAATTGACATGATTGTTGATTCAACTATTGGGTATGAGATGATATCCTTAATGGATGGATTTTTTGATTACAATCAGATCAAGATAACCCTTGAAGATCAACATAAGACCACATTCACCACTTCATGGGGGACATTCTATTACCAAGTCATGCCATTCTATTTGAAGAATAATAGAGCCACATAACAACATGAAATGAATATCATCTTCCATGACATGATGCATGACATTATCAAGGACTATGTTAATGATATACTAGCAAAATCAAGAACAAGAGCTAGACACCCTGACATTCTATGAAGAATATTTGAGAGGCTTCATGCATATAAAGTCCGCTTTAATCCAAATAAATGTGTCTTTAGAGTCACATAAAGAAAATTTATAGGGTTAATTGTATCACAATGAGGGATTGAAGTCAACCCTATGAAGGTGTTTATTATGTAAATGCCTGCACCTAACAATCTTAAACAGTTGCAAGGTCTACAAGGTAAGATCTAATCTATACGTAGGTTCATTTCTCAATTGGTAGATAAGTTCCACCCATTTACACATATCTTAAAGAAAGGGGTGACATTTTAGTGAGATGAAGATTGTTAGATATCATTTGTAAAGCTTAAAACATACTTGACCAATCCACTAGTCTTACGACCTCCAACACAAGGAAAGCCACTGCTTCTTTACATATCAGCCATGTAATATGCACTGGGGGCACTTTTGGCTCAGCATGATGATCATGATAAGGAACACATGATTTATTATTTAAGTTGTACATTGGTAGCCTATGAACATAATTATATGCCTATTGAGAAGGCATGTTTAGCTATGGTTTTCACCACTCAGAAGTTGTGACATTATATGCTAAATAACAAAACTTTTGTTATCACCAAGGTAGATCCTCTCAATTTCCTCTTGTCTAAAGAAGCTTTCCAAGGATGCATGGATAAATGGATTATGCTACTTAGTGATTTTGATATTGAATACCAGAATCAGAAGGCAATCAAAGGGCAGATTCTTGTAGACCAACTTGTAGAAGCTCTTATTATAGCCACTTAACCTCTCAACTTTGACCTTCCGAATGATTATATCATTAGAATATAATAAACATCACAAGATCCTGAGGAGTAGACACTCTATTTTTATGGATCCTTCACATCATGAAGATCTGAAGTTGGCATATTTTTGATAACACCATAAGGGGATTTGATCCCTAAAGCCTTCCATATACAATTTTGGTGTACAAACAATATAGCTAAATATGAGGCATTGGTTGTAGGGCTCCATCTTATCATACCATGGGATATTTAAATCTTAAATGTCTATGGAGATTCACAGCTAATCATAGATCAGACAATTGATTAGTATCAAATAAGAGATGATAAGATTGTCCCTTACAAGAAAATTGTTGATAACCTTAAAAGATGTTTTAAATCTCTACAATTTGAGCAAGTTCCATGAGTCAATAATAGGTTTGTCCATGCCATGGTAACAATTGGTTCCATGATTCAAATGAATGATAGTGCTAAAGAGTATCTATTCTTGATTGAAAATATTCTTCAACCAACACATATTTTATCATATTCAAAGAGGATATGCACCATTGTTGATCCTAATCTCTCACCTGAGCTACCATGGTACAAATATTTTTATAACTATTTCCATAGCCATGTCTTTATTTCCAACCTTTCCAATAAACAACAAAAACTTTTCATTCATCACCTAACATGTTACATCATCTTTGGAAACACATTTTATTGAAAAGGCTATGATGGAATGCTTCTTCATTATTTATCTTTGGGAGAATCCAAGCTGGAACTAAAGGAGGTTCATGAAGGAATGTGTGGAGTCCATACCAATGGTGAGTCCTAGAAAAAAAACTTCTTAAAATAGGCTATTATTGGCCCAAAATGGAGACAAATTCTTGTAATTATGTAAATAAATGTGTTCCTTATCAGTAACATGGCAAATTGATACATGCACCTTCCTTACCATTATAGCCAATTACAACACCATAGCCATTATCAATATGGGGTCTTAATCTCATTGGGAAAATTAACCCAACATCTTCAGATATCCATAAGCACATTTTGACTGTGACCAAGTACTTTAACAAGTGGATTGAGGCCATTCCTCTCACTTATGTTACTGGGAATCAAATAGCCAAATTCATTCATTACCATATCATACATTGATATGGCATTCCAGCCTATATTATATCTGATAATGGAAAATCCTTTGTAAACTAAGATGTAAAATATCTTTGTGCAAAATTCAAGATCAAGCATAAGAAATCCACTCCATATAACCCGCAAGGCAATGGATAAGTTGAGGCATTAAATAAAACCATTCTAGCCATCTTAAAAAATATTGTCAATGATGCTAGCTGTAATTGGCACTTAAAACTCTTTCCTATCCTCTGGGCTTATAGAACCAATCACCACACCCCAACTAGAGCTACTCTATACTCCCTTGTTTTTAGCGTTGAAGCTATTATCCCAGTCAAGATTTAGATCCCATCATTAAGAATATCACTGGAGCACATTGAAGATGATGAATACTATAGAGCCTCATGGTTACAAGAACTACAACTTCTTGATGGTAACCGTTTGGCTACCCTAGAAAACTTGTAGGCCTATCAAAATAGATTATGAATAAGATACAATAAATGCATCCTCCCTCAATAATTTATGTTTGGTGACTTGGTTTTAAAAGAGAATCAGAAGAACAAAAATGCTGAACCCAAAACAAAAGGCAAGTTTCAACCTAATTGGTTAGGACCATACATTGTCATGACAAATTATGGATCAGGAGCATATCAATTGGCTAAAACTAATGGTGAAGAACTTTTAGAGCCCATGAACATCATACACCTTAAGAGATTCTATGCATAAATAGCTTTGAACTATTGTCTATAATACCCTTGACTTGGGGGCAATTTATGCTATCATAATTTTATCCCACCCTTTTATCTTTCCTTGATTGCATTTTATACTACCTAGGTCCACTTTTTAGGAATCATGATGGTAAAGGATTTGAAATCTTGGCACTATGAACACATTCTTCATCCCATTCTAGATTTCTCTCTTTGAGAGGCATATTCTTTGTTATGTCTAGGACATGTTAGAAGCTTGAACATTTTTTTTCCCTTGACCAATTATGATCTTGATTATGTTTCATAAGCACTATGAACATTTTCAGTAGTAGTTCTACAAAGTGGTTCAACCAGGACAATATTTTGCAACTTTCGATAGGTGAACGGCCACATCTTTTCAGTACAAGCATTTTACTACTTTCTTGTTTTATCAAGAACCTTGCTCTCAATGATTTGTGAGCATGGGCTGTTACAACTAGATTAGCTATTTTATTGGAACCTCTACTCTTAGGATGTGCATCTCCTCAACTAGATGGTTCTACCTTGTGCATATTTTATCCCAAAAACACTAAAAACATTAGAAATACTTTGAAAATACCAAAAACGTTAAAACATGATCCATAAAAGAACAGAAACATTGCCTCACACTTTTGTAGTTTTGTACATTCTCATTCCACCATCCCATGATCTCACCATTTTTTAAGAAACTGTTAAGTTTGAATACTCTCACCATTTTGTGAGCAACTACTAACTTTGAATGCTCTCACTATTTTTCAAGCAACTGTTAAGATTGAATGCTCTTACCATTTTGTGAGTAACTATTAAGTTTGAATTCTCTCACCATTTTGTGATCAACTATTAAGATTGAACACTCTCACTATTTTGTGAGAAACTATTAAGATTGAATTCTCTTTCCATTTTACAAACACAAAAACACCAGTTCATTTCATCTTATCCCACAAACTTACCATTTTGCAAGATCATTCTTTCTCATCTCATCAATTTCTTGAATTTCAGACCATTCTTGTTTGTTTTCCATATCTTCCATTTCTTATATAATGTTAATCATGTTGGTCTGATTATCAATTTTCATCTATCCCATTTCTTGGTAGAACTACATTTGGTTTGAAGTTCTTGTTGGAACATGCATCCATGGAACTATGTAGGTAGCATCCACTTGTCTTATACATTTGGAGTCAGCTTGACCAACCCTTTCCTTTTCTTCTCTTCCCCCTTTTCTTCTATCATTATTCCTCTTTAATTAGGGAACAATTATTGTGTCATTATTCTTTGTTATGATGTGGTGGAAATTAACACCTCTATCGCACATGCATGAACATTTGTCTTTAAATTTCACTAACTTGGTTTTTGTTTGTGTGTGTTTATTCAAGTTTTTTTGGTGTTTTGTTGTGCTTTCGAACCTCTCCTTTTATTTCTTCTCCTTTTCTATTTTGTTTATTTAATTTGTGTTGGTATCTTATTTTTCTGTTTGAATTTTCTTTTCTCTTTTGTGTTTGAGAATGCCTTGATGGTCCACATGGATCTTGATTATTCATATCTTGGTCTCATGTTGTTAAGATGTTCTTGCCTTTTTTTTAAACATTTTTGTTCCTACTTAAGTCTTGATAGATCATATCTTGATTTCAAGTTAGGTTCATTTGTGTGTCTTTTTCTTTATTTTTTCTTTTTCTTTTAATTGTAAATTGTTTTAACTCTAGTTTTAGTCATTATTTTACCATTATCCTTAGTTATAGATATTCACATTTGAACTAGCTCAGTGCAATTGAAATCTTATGTCATTCTAAGTTACTGATACTTATGATGCCTAATTTATTTTTCTATAGTAAGCACTTTATGCTCAGGGTGCAACATCTTAATGTTAACATCAGCTTTGATGAATGATTCTCAATGACACTCTATAAAACCTAGGATCATGATATAGAATTAGACTTCTAGGTGGCATGCATTTCAAGCTCCTTTGTCTATGCTTAGACGTGCATCTCTTCGCATACATTGTGAGTTTAATCAATTCTTGGTCATTTTTCATCATTCCTCATTCCATTCTCTCCCTAACTTGGGTGAACTACATTAGCCTGAAGTTCATATTGGAACATGAGTCCATGGAACTATGTAGGCAGTACTCAATTTATATTTGAGTCTATGTCAAAGCTATTTCCAAACTTGTTAGATTAAATCAAATCACATTAGCCTTTGTTTCAAGTCTAAATTTTGATGTCATTTGGACAAAATTCGTAGCACATGCCTATTTGTTTGAGCCTAGCTTTTGACTCCATATTTGGACAACAGACCTAGCAAATCAACTTTTCCATTTCCTAGTTTAAACCTTGTTTGGAACACTTTGACCTAGACCTTTGGCATGCCAATTTTTATTTAGATGATTGGCCTTTTGTGTGTATGCCATTTGACATTAGACATTTTATGGCAGGTTTTTTTATGCCAAGTGTTAGCATAAATCATTTTGGAGATACAACTCCATTTTCAAACCATATTGGAGATATAGGTCCACCCCTTCAATCAAGTTAGACCAAGTTTGAACCATTTGTCTTTTAGACATAATTTTTTAGATTTTGTAGAACTCTAAGTCTTTTTGATTTCAAATATTTCATCATTTACACAGATATGTATCTCTAAACTTATGATGGAGTCACTTACAATATGACAAACCAATTTTTGTGGAGCCCATTGTGCCATCATAGGCCATTACTTATCCAAAAACAAATATTCAACAAGACATAATTGTAATAGAGTACCCATCAGATGAAGAATCAGAGTTAGATTCAAGTTCTATTATTGAAATGACATCAGATTTAGCATCAAAATTAGAATCAACATCAATTTTGACATTGGATTTAAAGTCCCTTACTTTAGAATCAGATTCAGAAGAAGAATATGTTCATGACTATTATAACATTGGTTACGCATGCCTCATAGATCAATTTGAATACATTTGTGATCCTTTTATAGTTTTTTGAGTATAAGTACTTTAGCATCGACACAAGTTATCTTAGTATCTTTTATGAGGATTGTGCAGCCAACACCCATTCCATTACTATTCCATAGGACATTACCATCAACCAAAATAGCCATATCATTGGCATTCCATCTCCCACAAGTGTTGAATTGGATCGATAGAATCACACTTTATTGAACTACATCCATGGCAACATAGCAGTTGAAGAAGAGCAAGGAGGCCAAGACAACATTCATGTAGTAAAATAACACTATCTTAGTGGGACCTTTTTGAAGGCACTAGGGGACAATCAAAGTCAAAACTCAACATCTTCTAGTAAGACTTTTTTGGAAGTGCTAGAAGACAATCAAAGTCAAAATTCTGCATTCTTTAGTGAAACCTTCTCAAAGGTGCTATGGGACAATTAAGATAAATTCATTGGTGAAAACCTGATTGAGGCACCAATAGCTAAGCACACAAGTTCTTCACTACTTGATGAAGATAAAATAAAATATAAAATCAAAATAGCTTCCAATCTATAGCCTAATTAGATGGTAGCTACTCTCAAAATCAAACAATAGAAAAATCTGGTGGTCCTATCAAGAGAACAAGTCTTCAGCCCTGCCATAACCAAACTTATGTCAAATCTAACATCAACAACATTACATGTGACTGAAAGTCTTGATCTTCATTTATTTCCACACCATTATACATTCCATTATCATTTTCCATTCCATTTCACAATCAAACCTACCATCCATTATTTGTCCTTGTTTTCCATCCATAGCTACACTTTCCTTTACAGAGGCTACAAAGATACCTTGTCTCAACATTTGAAGGAATCAGAACCAATGACCAATGAAGATCATGAAAGCATTCTTGAAAACCAAATTGGTAAGCCATTTTTGATAGATAAATTATTCTAATGGGGTGTGGCCTAGTAATTAACAACAATTATTCTATTTGTATTATTTTTTGATTAGGACATGCATCTCCCCGTCAATAAGAACAATAGAATCAAAAACCACACCCAGGCCAAAAACATGTACCACTACCATTGCCATTATTACATATGCCTATTTACCTACTTACCCCATCACCTGGGGGAAACCCTCCTTCCATTTTATCTAATTGATCAAACCATCATTATCCTTAACAAGACCATTCCATCCTATCATTCCATTTCTATCTAAACCAAAGCCTATTTTTAGTCATCCTACCCAATCTCGTTTTTATCATGGTTCATTTGGTTCTTCTCACACTTTTTGTGAGGGGATTTTAATGAAGTTTCAAATATCAATAAATTTTATGTTTAAATGATATTCTATGAAATTAGTTTGATAGTTCATCTGATAAGATATCTTTCATCCTATCCATGTTTGTTTTTGTGAGCTTGATTATAACTGCCTATGGGCAAATCAGTGTCTCACTAGTCTTGCTACTAATTATAAACACTTGTGGGAAAATTAGTATCATTGACCTATGATATTGTATCATATTTATAACTATATATGGGAAAACTAGGGGAAACACTTATTTATCATGCATTTTTGTATCACCTTGCCATTACTATTTTCATTTGACTGGCTATTTGTTGGATTTGAAAACTTATTGAGACCTAGCTAGTTTTTCCATACATTTTGTGTGGATGGAATTACTATGACTTGAGGTCATTTCAAGACTATAATGGGTCATGTTCAATCCATTTTTAGGTCACCTCAGTCCCCCTTTCCATATGCTCTCACCATTTTGTGAGCAACCTAAGCCAAATGCTCTCACTATTTTGCAAGCATGTATCTTGTCATTATCTAATGAGTTAAGATACCCTCAAAATTCCAAAAACATTCATAACATTTCAAAAATCCAAAAATATTTGTCTTATCTAAGCCTATTCAGTTATCCTTGATCTACCTTATTGAGGCATTGTCATTGTTAGGATGCTTTCTTTTGCTTTCAGGCTTTCTATTTATTTGTTTATTTCAAGTTGTTTGTTTGTTTGTTTGTTTGTCCGCTTGCTTGTTTGTTTGCTTTTAGCATTGTTGCCTTAACTTAGTCTATATGTATGCATTAGGTGATTCCTTGCACACATTATTCTTGAGTCTATCCATATTCATACATCAACATTGCCATCATGGTTTTTATCATTGGTGCATTATTATCAATTGTTTATTAGATATCAGGAGTCAGTCCTTACGACTATTTCTGGGATAGTTTTCATGATGTTCTATCATGAAGATTACCATCACATGCTACAAAAAAAATTAGCTTCATGAAGGTTTACAGTCAATGGATCCACTAAAGTATCTCCTTGGTACCTTGGCAAATCATTCCATCCCACCCTTGATCAAATCAACCTAGTGACCATTCTAGTTGTATCATTGTTAATCAAGATGAGCATCTCCTCATTGGCAGGAACAACTGAATCATTTCTAATGATGAATCTTAATCTTCTATTCATCTCTCTCATCACTTTTTTCATTCTCATATGCTTAGTTTTATATGTATTTTTTAAGCCATTACACCATCTCATATACGTTTGTACCTACTTGTTTTAACCTATATTCTAGGTTTTATCCTTGAGCTATTTTGCTTGCCAATTACCCATGCAAGGCCCACCATCTGAATCAAATCTGAATGAAATCAACTCTACAAGGGAAAACCATTATTTATTCTTTATCAATGATCAAAATTTGCCCTACTAGGGCATAACTATTTTATCATGATCACATTTGCTCTACTAGGGCACTTCTTCTTATATTCTTATTGGAGACCCCATTCTAGTGGTGTTTCCCTTCCTAAAGTAGAACATTATCCCTTTTCCTCTAATTCCAATCTCTCCACATTAAATCCCATGATGGCAATATTTTAGTGTGCAACTTATCTCAGGATTGATCAATGCTCTAAATGTGTAGCTTGTACTCTCAAATTGGGTACATTTACAATGTGTCCCTTACATTTATGGATTGTATCTTTCCCATTCCCCCCATATATGGGGTCTATTATACCTCTAATTATATTTTTATCATTGATGGTAATAATGTGTGCAAGCATTAGCTCATCTGGATGTGATCTATTCCCTGGGTTAATCTCTCACTTTCTCTCTCTTTTTAAGAGTTCATCCTGCTCTTTCATCCCAGTATGCCCTCTCGAAGGGGCATCATGGGTCTATTCTAATTTATTCTTGACAATTATTTTATTTTAAAAGATTTTGTTTCTCCTTAATGTCTTGCTACACCTTCTCAAATAGGGGTAAAATGTAGACATCCAGTTCCTAACACCATTTGTGTTGAAATTGTCAATCTTACTCGAATTGCACTCAAATGCACATTTTAGGTCAAAATACATAAAACATATTAAATGGTTTGAAATTGTCATTTAAAAGTGCCATTTTACGTCAAATTATTCCTAAATAGGGCAATTCATTTTATGGGTCAGCTAACTTTGATTAGATCATTTGGAGTCAAAATGACCATTTCACCATTTAATACTCTAGATCACTTTTTTCTTCTAATTTATTGGTACAGATCATGTACCTTTGTTATTTTATTTTGGAAACATACTAAATGATAATATGGTTACAATGCATCTAGCGTCCCCTTCTAATTCTTCTTGAGTCAAATTATGACCCAATAATATGACTTTCTGACCATTTTGATTAGTTGAGGACCAATTTTCAAATAATTGCGTAAATGTTGATTAACATTGTTTGAGGTTAATTAATCCAAATCAAGGGCTTAAGTGGATTTTACATGAGAGTTGTTGAATATTTATTTTTGAAAATTGATTCTTATTATCTGCATCACCTTGTGACATCATCTATGGTGTGGCATAAAATATCAAGATTATGGGTCACCCATGCCTAGTTGATGCCTCCCATGCCTCTTCAATGCCCCTTATTCCAAGGTCATATTGAGGATAATTATGCATTTAATTCAAAATATTATGATTATCCTCAACCTAAAATATCAATCTTGAGATGGATGGTTGAGGTTGATTATGATCAAATCCAAAAATATATAAATAGGAGGTCTCACAACATCATTTCTAAGCTATTTTGGTGCAAGGTTATTATGCTCAAATATCTTCAAAGCTTGAACATTGAAAAGTTATAATGCTAAATTATTTCTACAAAGCTTCATTGATAGGCTAGTCTAGTGATTCCACATCAAGAACCTAGGTTTTATGGAGTGTTCCTGAGGCATTGGAGGAGCTTACCACCATTGTTGACAAAGGCAAGGATGATTGATCAAGGGAGAACATGTTTTTAAACCACATAGTCATGGTGAATCCATTTGGGAAGGTAATATGGTGTTTCTTTATTTCATTTTTTTCTTTCTATCCTTTGTAATTCCCATAGGAATAGATAGGCTTGGTTAATTAGTTCTTTATACATGTTTCATTGTTTATGGACTAATGCTTGACTAACTTGCTTTGTAATCCTCTCTAAATGCACACATTATGTATGGGAGCCTAATAATATCAAAAAATTTGAGGGGGTATATGGGTAAATATTCATGGAAATAAGTTCTGTAATAGAGGTCTATATTTTATGAACAATCATCAAGAAGGTAGGTCTGTCTAAGCTACCAAAGATCCTATTTTGACCAATTTTTGGTTTTTTAGCTCATGGGTCCATGAAATGACATGGAATCACTTTTAAACCACTTATAACATATATAATACTCTCTAAGTCTAATGTATAAACTATTTTAAGAAGAAGTTGGTATGTGTGAGTGCCTAGGAGGCCCAAAATAGCCTAAAAATGCCTATTTTTGCAAGTCTTCAAAGAGAGAAATGGTATAAATAAATGGATGAGACATAATGGGACCTTAATAACCATTATATGGATCTTGGATCCATTCTTATGTGATTATATGGTGTCTTTCCGAGCTAAAATTTCAAAAACCCAAGTTTTTTGACATTTTATGAATGGTTGTAGGTTTAATAAAGATTTCCACCATAGTTGTAGGTCTTGAAGGTAGTATAAATCTTCATTTTCTCCCTCAAAATAATTATATGGATGATTGGAAGCCTTATATAGGTTCAAAAGTGGTTCTCATGGTGATAAATGGCATTAGGAGCAGGTTCTAGGATACTTAGATGAAGGTGGCTCGAGCTTGAAGAGCTCCATCAATGGAGTCCAAGAGATTTGTAGTTTTCATGGTGTCTTTTTTAGGTTGGAGGAGAAATTTTGAGTTGAAAAAAAAATAAAACATCAAAAATAAAACACTCAAAGATAACCTCTAGGTTCAGTTACAAGCATCAAATGCCAAGATCACTAACCATGTTGCAAAGTGACTTTTAAAAGTGGAATGGGGCATAGAATTGAAAGTGGAGGAGTTTGGGGGGTTGAGGATAAAATTGGAGAATTAAATGATATTTCTAGTCTTTGAATACTTTTATAAAATCTAGTGGAGTGTGACATCATCTTCCTCAAAGATTTTTGTCTTATAGTGCCTTTTTTAGACAATGAGAAGGCTTGAAGACCCTTTTGACCTTTAGAGGCTAATTTTATGAGAGAGGATCAATGATTAATTAATTTGAATGTTTATGGGACTCTATGAAATGTGGTTGAGTGAAATTTATTGATTTTTTGAGAGGTTTTTATCCTCTCTCTTCCCTTTTCCCATATATCTCCATTTTCTTCCCCATTTAAAGATATAATCTCATTTAACAAGGAAAAAACCTATCAAAATTTTGTAACATATCCTTTATAAGTAATAAGATAACTTATTTTGCCTATCTCTTTCTTGCATCTAGTGCTCTAGTAAGTATGTGTATGATTGATTTATGGAGAGGTGTTCTTCCTTGGTAATTGTCCTTTTTTGCCTTTTTGTAGGTATCCCACCATTGTTATAGGTCTATCATGTTAAATTGACGTTCTTAAAACTAAATCTTAGGAGCAATCAAAGCTGCTTCAACTTCTTGTTCTAAAACATGATGCACTTGATGTTTAGAACCATCAATATTGTCCACTTGCTACTCCATCATGTTTGAAAGTGATTCAACCTCAGATTGAGGTTTGAACTTCTCAATCACAAAACTTTCTGCTTTGACTTCATTAGAATCCTTCATGACTGTAGTCTTCTTAACAGTAGTTAGGCACTCATTTTCATGGTTAATCAAACACTTTTATTCATGCTTATGAGATTCATCAACAACCTTACTATAATATTCATGTTTCTTAGGAAGGGGAATTGACTTACTCATTTGTTCAAATTATTTAACTATGGCATGAAACTGCTACCATAGATCATCTTATTCTTCATGCCTATCACATTCTTGGACTCTTTTATCTTGTGTAGGTATAATGGAATTATTTTCATCATCATATTGATCTACCATACTTTGAATAAAATTATCATCATGCATATGAACAAGGTAATTTCCCTCAGCTACTTTTGAAAAAGAATTATAAATGCATACCTTAGATTTTTCATCTCTTTCCTGATGGATAATATATGTGCCAAGATCAGTTTTTTCAATCAAAGTGTATGGATCATGTCCATAAGTATCAACACCATAATCATCTAGGAAAATTTTAGAGTTACCTTAAATCTTGGAGGATGATCCAACATCCATAACATACTCCTCTTGATCATTGATTGTATAATTGAGATTAGAGCTTGCTTCTACATATGGCTCAATATGAAAATTAGCCAATGGTTATGTATTAGAATTTACCTTTGATCCATACCTTATATTATAAGGCCAATAAGGACCAATCAATTGAGAGATATCCTCCTATCTTGGATGTGAAATCCCTTGAGAGACAGATAACAAAGTGAGCAGACAAATTAACCACTACTATATCTTGAAGGATAGGAAAGCTTGGACAATCATGAAAGAAAACTCTCAAACACTTGAAAAGTCCCACTAACTTAGTTGGTGTTCCATCAATTTATAGCATTGACTTATTGTATGTTTCATATTTAAATCTTAACTTATCTACTACAAACTTAGGCATAACTAAGGTACTTGCCCCACTCTCCATAATGCAGTTGTGAACAAGTTTATCTCCCACAATGAGAGTGAGGTACAAGGGTGGGGGATTTTTAGATTTAGAAGAGGGTTACACAATGTGAGTGGGGGAATTAATGAGTGTAACATTACCATTTCTTGATAGTTGAGGACTGAGGTGGATTTGAGAAATCTATTATTAAAGAAGCTCCTTTTGATTGGGCATGTGAAACACTTCATAAAGATAGATACTAAATTTAGCATTCTTCAAATAATAAATGATGTTCAAAAAATGAACATTTACATTTTATTGTGTTCTTGAAGGAAAAAAATTGACTTGAACTTGAGGCAATGGAACACTTTGAGTCACCCCTCCTACATTCTTATTTGAAATAAGTACACAAATTATAAGGATTGTCTCACTTGTAGTTACACCTTGATACATTGTAGGAGGGTTAATTAGACTTGTGTCAACACCGTGGACATATCCTAAAGCCTTCCTCTTTGATTTTTTATTACCTTAAACTGAAGTATTTTAATTGAGGACATATGTGTCTTCCATTATAAAGTTTACAAGGTTCACTTTTTGGGACTGTCATCCTTCATTTACTTGCATGTAATTCTCATCTTCTATTGGAAATTAAGGAGTAAATACTCCTTAAGAAACCACGTCTTATCCTCCATATTTAGGTGAATCCATGTATTGTCCTTTCTACCATTCATCTCCTTGGACCAAGTTACTATGAATTGGGACCATGGCTCTTATGTTAGAGGTGAAAGTTGGGTTATATGCATTTAATGGCCTATTGAAGTTAGGCTGGCCTTGCCCTCTCCCTTGACCATATTACTAAGGTGGGAACCTATTTTCTTTTTGAGGATAGGGGGAGGGGTTTTGGTTAACTACATAATATATATGTAGTTACCTAATCTGAGCTTCTAAAGCCTTGTACCTTGCATTTAAATCAATGGTATCTTCTACCTTTTTTAGGGAAACTCTAGATTTGGTGTTTGCATTTTGGATTTGAGAAACATTTGGATTATCAAAAGACATATTGGGAAGAAGAGGCATTGAGACTTTTGGAGGTAATTCTACAACTTGTATTAGGACATTCTCATCTCTAATGGCTATGCCATAAGCTTCAGGTAAGGTGTAACCACCCATGGACTACAACATGATGGCTATGTCAGTTCCAATATCCCTTAGGTATGTATGGAAAAAAAATCTTGTTGGGGGTCTCATGGAAGGAGGTCACCTATACCAAGTTCATTTAAGACATGCATAGTCTCCTTAGGACATATTTGAATTACATTGAGTTGATGAATGAGTAATGTGTGATCACTTTTATCTTCAAACCTTGAGGTCAATAATTCTCCAAAATCATCCCAAGTGGTGATACACCCTTCAAGCAATGTCCTATACTAGTCAAGTGATTTTCATCTAAGGGACATGGTAAGTAGTATAATTTCAATATTCACTTCAATGGCATTATGAAATCTACAAAAGTTAGAGATGTCCTTAATATTATCACTAGAGGTTACATGAACTTCTTCATTGAAAGTGGGAACACTCTTGATAACATTAAGATGTATATCATCATATGCATTTAGGTGTATGGGGGTTTTAGTGTTAAAGGTTGGGAAGGCATATTTCCAAACCATGTTATCCTCAATTTCTTCTTCACTCTCTTGATATTCTTCACATTCAAAGTCTTATTTTTATTCAAAACTCAAGATAGGCTAAGGATGTTGAACTTAAAGAGGAAGTTCAGGTCAAAAGAGTGGGTTTATGGGATTGATACCTTTACTAGTAATTAACCTAGTAAGGACCATGAAATATGAATAAATAAAGGATAAAAATTGCTTTACAACTAGATATTACTTTTAATAGAGTCACCAAATGTTGAGTAGAACACCATATGAAACTATAATGTTGTCAAGACCAGTATTCACCTTGATAAGATGCACTTCAGACAATGGTCCCATTGGGCATTCCAAGACTATTGATACTCAACCTAGAAATGGTTGTTGAATCCTAATATATATTGAGTGAAACATTAAAATACCTTTAGGCATATGGATTTCCTATAATAGAGGTAAACCTCTAGTTTTGAGGGCTAGCTCCCTACATTTTTCTTTGATTGCTTATCACCTACACTATTTGATTTATTCAATGAAAAGGGATAGAAACAAAATGAAAATAAAATAACCTAATGAAGTGATAAATCAAAATGATATCCACTATACTACCATATACTTACACTATGAAACATGACTCATAACACTAGTCTCAACATCTTAAATTGCTCAAACATGGAGGTAATATGCATTGTACTACTCAAGGTGAGTGAACCAAAGGTTAGATTGTAGACACTATATATCTCTTGATATTATTGAGACCATTCCACAATTGAATGGACTCATCTCTATTTATAGTTCATGCTCTTACTACTACCAAGAACCAGCCTACTATATACTAATTATAGGTGGCAATTTAGTGGAAATAAAGACTATTGTAGGTGATGGTTTATGTCTTAACCCTAAAATTCACCTTCTTTAACTAATATTGAGGTCATTGGTGTCATTTCACACCTATGTGATATATTTTCATGCATAGATACCACATATTCACTCAATACTATAGGTCACTACAATTTTTTTTGCTTTTAGTCATCTTAGCATAGTGTTTACTGAGTCTTTCAGGTCAAAATTATTTGAATTAGAAACCACTCAAACATCATCATTTATTAATCATTCAGACACTTTATTTTGTCATGATCTTGCCCGTATGATTGGTAAATAATATGTAAACTACTAGACCTACCTAGACCTTAACAAACTTCACCATGGAAAGATAAAATGTATGAGCAAAATGTGATTTAGAGAAGTTAAGGTAAAGTGTTTGAATTGCAACTTTTTAAACTATGGATATGTTTCTAGGTCTATCTACCACATAATGGTCAATTGTAACAATGATGTTTTATATGTTTTTAGACCTCAACAAAGGTTTCAAAGGGGCTCAAACATCTTCATATCAAATTTACTCAGACCTCTAGAGATTAAACTTAGACCATTGATAAATACAACCTTTAGGTGCTACTATATATAGGACTATGTGTGGTAGATTGGTTCTCACAAAAACTATTTAGCACTTTTAATAGATTAGTCTTATTTTTTTTGTTGTCCAAAATTAGCCTAAATATGAAATATTTCCTAGATGTATCAAGCCACTCTCCTAGACTATTCAGTGACCTTTTACCCCCATGAGTAGTCTCTTTCTAGTCCTAACTTGATGATGTAGTGAAATATTGTGGAAGGTCTTGGTGTGATGTGAGGAGTTATGTGGAGTCATTGTGTAGTGGATGATCCAATAGTGGAAATAAAAAAAATCTCATGACTCTACCTCATGTCCCTTGCAAGATTTGAAACACTTTAAGTAAGTTTTAAGGTGAATTTGGATATTTTGAGGAAAAGGCCTAGAAATGGGTCTTGAAATATAAGTGAAGGATCTAGCTATTTTTAGGGTGTTTGAGAATTTATGGGAAGGAAAGAGGTTTTCACAAAGTATTAGATATTATAATGGGTCAAAAATGATTTCTAGAGAAGCTAATTTTCCCAAAAAACCCCAAAAGTGCATTGGATGACCTAAGGGGATTTTAAATGGAGATTATTAAGTAAAGAAGTGACTTTTGGAGAAGTTAAATTAGTTTCAACTTACTTCCATCTCCTTATTAATTTTTTCTCTACGTGTATTTCTCTTTGGAGAGCTTGTACGACACTTGAATAATCTTCTCCAAGTCTGAACATCATGTTAGGTTTGAAAGGAAATAATAAGCCCATAGTGACATTGAGGAAACACAATTAAACTATTTAGAGTCTTGGGGAGTGAAAATTATTCTCTAATTCCACCATGAGAGAGAGAGGTTAAGACTCTAAGGCTTGTCTTGACATGTTCATTATTTAATTGAAGCTGTCTTAGAGTTTTGAAGTATTGATTGCAAGGTATGCATTCTTTGAAAAGATCCATAATATATAGAACATTTGTATTCATTCTAAATAGATTTGGTTTGAGTGTTTAAAATACATTATTGGGGTTTATACCCTTATGCACTTCATTAAAATCAATGGTCTGAGTGTTGAAGAAGATGGTTATAGGTTTCCTCTTAGATAAAATTTTGAGAAAGGGTTGGGGGCACATTAGAGGGATTTAAATCCAAGTGAAGATTTTATCTTTGGTTTAGGAATATGAATAAGGTCTTGGTGGTAGTGGTGGCCCATAAAACTCTTAAGGCAACTCATACACCTCATGCAAAACATAGAAGTTGATTCAAGGCAAATTTAACTTAATTTCTCTGAAGTCATTCTTAATCCTACACAAATTCATGCTATGAGGATGCCTATGAGAGACTAGACCAACCAAATAATCTTGAAACTATAATTTGGACTTATAATCAATGTTTCAAGGCAATGAGATAGTTTTTGGTTGAGTAGGGAAGGATATTTAATGATGTTTCAATTCAAGCAATGGTGACTGGAAATCTATAGTGTGCACAATGGTACTCAATCCAAAAGAAGCTTAGAAGATGTAAATTGGCTTCTAACATAATTTATATGGATATTGAGGATGAAAAATGGATTAAATGAATGAATAGATGTATATAATTGCTATTATGACCTCAAAGTTAGTTGAGGAAGTGAAACATAGTTATTAGCATGAGAAATAACTTACACTCATACTAAGAGCCTTTAGGACTGACTAGGTTATAAGAGGTGAAGTCTTATATTCTAAAGATATGAGATGACTAATTATAATGTGGAGTGGTATAATAATATACCAAATTTTATGATGGTGGATTTCATGTCTGAAGGCCTATGTGCACCTATATGATGTCTGAGTTTTGAAGACCTTATACAGTCATGCTGAGCATCTTGAGAACTAGTCATGTAGTTAGAGATACTAATTGCTAATTAACCAATGAGAGTGGAGTTGTATCAAGAATGGATATATCCAATTTATTTATTATACTTAAAAATAAAAATTTCCACAATATTCCCATTGATGGAAACTTATAGGATTATCAAATAATAGTGACCTACAACCAACCTTGACACTTTAAGGAGTATCTTGAGGAAGTCAAAACTAGTCTTGTGTTCTATGAATGAGAAAGTGACATTTTTGAATTGAAAAAAGTATACATAAGATTAAGAAGTTATCAATAAATTGAGATAATACATTTTGGCATAATGCAACTTACAAGACTCCTAAACTTAGAATTGCACCTATAGTGATATCTTATGCTTGGAGAGAGCTAAAGTGTACAAGGTGCCTAATACAGGTAAGTAATAGAATATAAAATATTGAGAGACTTAAAGGAAATAATGAGAGGTTATATGTACCTAAAATTTCCAAGGATGATAGAGCATTCTCCCATTAGGTTCAACCTAGAGGTGATAGTTCATACAGTCATAAGTTTGATTATCAACTTGTGCTATATGAGAAGAAATTGGGATATAATGGTTAGCTAATATTGTTTGGTAATGGTGGACTATATTATATTTAATATGAGTTTATATACTATAAAAGAGGTTTTAAATTGTTGTGATCATCCCTCAAGAGGTTTTATACACAAAATAATAAAGGTATCTTAAGATTAGCATGATTCTTATAAATGTGAAGTGAAGAGTCTCCATCTTAGAAAGGTTTCAAGGTGAAATAACACCATGGTAATACTAAATTCACCTCCAAAGTGAACATATCATCATATCTACAGATCCAAGGTGTCAATTTGAGTAAGGTTTAACCTGGTATTTTAGTTGTCCTTCACATAATCTAGTTTTGGGGCTGATTTGAGGAAACTAGAGAGAGTAGGGGTCTTAAGTGTGTGATCCAACTCTACACTTCACCACAGAGGGTCATCATGACACATGAGATATAACCAAGGTATTATATAATCCAAATTAATATGGGTTATAACCTCTATTTATTCTTAGAGTTGAGACACTCTAGGAGCTGACTACCCTGTAGATTGGTCAATGAGTGCAAGAAAAGGCAACGAACCATGGTGAAAAGTCTTGAAGACATTAATAGGTGGTATTAAAGATGTTTTTGAAGATTAAAAAGTTATAAATAATACATACACAATCCCATACCACTCAAAGTGGCCAAGAGATGTTTCACCTACAACCAAGACTTATTAGGCCTCTAATAGGTAGTCTTCAAAAAGCAGAGTTGGAGTGTTTATCTAAATTTTCACTAATTGCATTCAAATGAGAGAAATTAAGGTGAAAAGGTTTGGGTTTGATGTTACCCAGATTTAGTGCACACCATATCCAAGCTTTATGGGAGCTCCTCTTTGGCTGTGGAGGAAACACTTATAGTAAGAATAAAACTTGAACAAAGAAGATGTTAGAAGAGAATATGGTGGACTGCCAAGCTACGCACTCAGTCCCAAAAGCATAAAACTCCCTAAGGGATGACAGTCCACTATTTAAAGAAAAGAGTTTTGTAAAGGAAGAAATGATAAAAGACTAAGAAAGAGAAAATAGATAGCGCGTACCTATTCATTGCAATATATGTGTCACAGTCACTGACTTCAGTAGTTCTACTAAGGTTGGTGGGGTAAATGGCACCGACGTTGGTTGGGTTGCTGATGTTGGTCCCTTCTGTTGGCTTTTGGAGTATTTCCAGGATACACAGCAGGTTTTTAGAAGTTTAGAGGTTGGTGCAGGGTTGTAGGAAGGTGAATGAGGTCTAAGGAAGGGTATAGGTAGAGGTTGGAGTGTCAAAAAGGGATGAGAATAAGGGGAAGGCCTTTTAGCCCCTCCATGGAAGAAGTTGGGCCTCTTGACAGTATTTAGAAATATCAATGGAAACTAATTAACAATGTATTCTAAAACAGTAAAATGAGAACCAAAATACTTATCTCTATTAGGTGAAGAACTAGAGGTGTCAGAATGCTTATTCCCATTGTGGCTGATGTTGAGGTCCTCGTACAATGTTTTGATCTAGTCTCTAGAATGACTTGTGTAGAGCTTCGGTAGCCAGGAGAACGATAGTTGAGTTCTGGTGCTTGAGGTCTTAGAGTGTGCATGTCAATGTGAAAAAAGGTGGGGGTAGCTCAATGTTAGAGCTTAGCTTATGTAATCGATGTCGGTGATCCTACCAGTGTTAGCCACAGTTGATCGATGTCGACTGAGGGTTGATCGATGTCGGTGGAGAGAGAATAGGTAAAAGGGCTATTTTTAGCCCTTTGCCCATTTCTCCATCTACCAAGTTCTTTTTCCATTGGAGAATGGTCAAAACAAGGGCTTATGAGGCATGAGAGTTGGTTAGGGAGCTAAGATGGGCTGAGAATCAGTCATGGGTAGTTAGGATTTGGAGGACCTAGTCTCAGGCTAACTCATAGGCTAAGAAATGGTCTTAGGGTGAGGTGTCTAGGTGAGGTGTCCAAGGTGAAAGGGGTTCAAGTGTGGGTTAGGAGTGTTAACATTTAGAAGGGGACCAAAGGGGGTTGACATGATATTGGTGTCTACATTTGTCCCTTTTTGTCTTGTGGTTTGTCTTGACAAACTGCAAGACAAAAATAGATGTAGGTTGCCCCAAGTATGGGATGAGGTGTTCCCCCTCAAAGTGGGAGTCGAGAGAAGGTAATCTAAAATCGAGTTCCAATTCGATAGGAAGTGGATGGGTAGGGTGAGGTTGGAGTGTGAATACTACAATAGTTGAGATTGTGTGTATACCACTTCACTTGATAGCCAGGTCAAATTATCGCAGGCAAGTTCAAGGAGGACTAAAATTGAAGTAACTAGTCCCCAACTTATTAGTGGTAGATGATTGGGTAAGATTGATCAAAGTTGTAGCTCCAATGGTCGAGGAGGACTAAAATCAAAATAATTGGTCCCTAGCTTATTAGTGGTAGCTGATTGGGTTAAAATGATCAAAGCTGTAGCTCTAATGGTCATCATGTTCCAAGTATCTGGGCTAGGAAGTGCTCTTGGAAAACACAAAAATGTCACAAATATTGGGGATCAACTTGGTTGTGATCCGATAATAGGTGTGAGGGGCGTGTACAATTTGCTAACTATTTGTGAGGTAGCATACATAATCAAAACAACCAAGGCAAAGTTGTCTCGAAAGTGGTCGTGGTCTGAGGAGATAGTCACGATCTCTGAGGTCATTTGTCGAGTCAGGCTGAGATATAAGTGATCTCAAGTGTTGTTTATTGTGGATAGGGAGATGTATGTGATCTCTAATGTGCCCCATGAGAAGTCTAAGGTGACTTATACAATGTTAGGGCTAGTTGTTTGGTCATGATTTTGGGTAGTTTTTAGAGAAGACCTATGTTTTTAGGTTGCTGACAATTTTTACGTGGATAGGCGGTGAGCCTAGGGTTTAAGGTAGGTAGTGAGCCTAGGATTTAGATATTTAGTCCATTAGGTAGATGAACGAATGAATGGCCAAGCTAACCTTAGAAGACCCCATGTCAACTAAGTGCTACCTACATAGCCCCTTTTTTAAGGGCCTCAGGCCAATGTAGTTCTCCCAAAAAGGGAAAGCAGAGGCTAGGTTATGGATTGGGTTTGACTAGGTTAGGTCATGGTTAAAGGTTAGATATTTAAAAAGACTAAACATGAGGTAGTTTAGGATAGGTGGTGAGTCTAGGGTTCAGGGTAGGCAGTGAGTCTAGGGTTTAGATAGGTGGTCCATTAGGTAGATGAATGAATGAATGGCTGAGCTAACCTCAGAAGAATCCATGTCAATTGAGTGCTGCCTACATAGCCCCTATTTTAATGGCCTCATGCCAATGTAGTTCTCCCAAAAGGGAAGAATATTCAAAGAGGTACATGCTTGAAATGATGAGTGGATGATGATGTTATAGCCTTTTCCATATTGTGTGATGGTGTATGCTGTAACATAGGTTATGTGGTTTTTCATCCTTAGCAATTTTCCATATTGGTGATAGTGTATGATAAAAATGAAATAAGTTTATTTATGCTTCAGTAGGTTTCCATATTGGTGATGGTATATGCTTGACATAAATTGTGTTTGGTTGATAGTTTCCATGTGTATTGTTTTCCATAGAAACTAATGTGAATGGGCTATGATAATTTATATAACACAAATTGGTATTTGCATTAGATAAATCATGATGTTATGTTAGTGCTTAGAAAATGTTTTGGTTGTATTCTATCAGAAACATGTGATGTTATTTATGATAAAATTGAGTTGAATGTTAGGTTCATAACTTTATAGTGAAAATTATGAGATGACAATGTGTGAGCATATAATTTTAAGACACTGCATCCTAAAAGATAAACTGGCATGTGACGAAGGTGTGTAAAAAGTGAAAGGCGCATTGCTATTTCACTGACAAGGACCATAATGATAGCATAGATAGGGTTTTTGGAAACAAAAGCCCCATTCATGTATTACATCGTTGACCATTGGTTTTTGTTAGAGAACTACCCTAATCACTTGACGTTAAGTGAGCTCAAAATCCCTTGGGTATTTTGGGGTAATAGGTGTGATTATGTGATATTTGAGGATAGTGTAACCCTTTTTAGCAGGGATAACTTTGCCCCTTTTATAAGTGAACCTAAGAATGACTATAGGCAAGTCCATGACTTAATAGTTTGTCAGTCAATTTATTTTTTGGTAGACTGATCAATGCGGGAAGTCTACTTGGGGATGTTGCTTTTGTTTTGTGGTCATGTGAAGTTGATCGATGCGGGAAGCTTTTGAGAGGGTACTATTTTTGTTGCAAAATTTGGACATAGCCATCCTTTGAGGGAGTGGTCTATATTTTGATTTGTATGTTTTGATTTCTTTGAATAGTTGTCCTTCAAGGGAGCAGTCTATTAATTATAGCAATAATGTAGCTGTCCTTCGAGGGAGTAGTCTACATTTATAGTTTATGACCTTTTAATATTTTGTTAGGCATCCCAGTTTTATGTTTTTTTTGTTTGATTGAACTTTTAGTCATGGACTAGACTATAGAGGTTTAGGGGTTTCCCTTTTATTAGGACAAAGCATTGATGCTTAAAAAAGGGTTAACTAATTATTGTAGGGAAAAAGGGTTGAAAGAAATAGGAATGAGGATGATGGGGGTTGCTCAAGGGACAAGCTCAAGTTAAACATCAAGTGAATGATTACTTGGTTAATAGTATAATGGTCAAAGATGCAAGGCATTAAGGGGCTCAGGTTCTGGTCAGCCTTCGAGAGAAGATAGACGATAAGTGCCTGATTTATACTTGTGTGTTATTATATAAGGTCCGAGCCAATTAGGAGAAAACTTGCCTCATTTACTTCTTTCCATATTGGTCACGTGTTGGTTTCTTTAAGGATGAGATCTCTGATTTTGAAATCTTGCTATTTTAGATTTTTGTTGTAGGCACGCTTGATGCGATCTTGGTAGATATGAAGATGATGCGATCTTGGTCAATGCTTAGCAAAGGAAAGTCATCCTTTGGGTAAGCTAGGTTGAGGTCGCGATAGTTAGTACAAATTCAAATTCCCCCTATTGCTTTTGTGATAGGGACAATGTTTGACACCCATTATAGATAATCAATGGGTTAGATAAATGAGATGGAGAGAAGATGTTGAAGCTCCTCTTTGACAAGGAGTGCGATGCGAGGATGCATCCTGCGAAGTTTTTGCCTGACAGGCTTAGCTTTGTGGTTCATGTTGATGTTGTGGATGACAATATCGAGGTCAATACTGGGCATATCACTATAGGAACAAGCAATGGCTTTGCTATGATCTATAAGGAATGTGGTATAGTCGAGTTGTTCTTGGGCATCTAAAGATTGACTAATCTTTAAAATGTGAGGAATATCAGAAGATGGGAGATTAATGTCAACAGTTGATTCGTTTAACATAACCTGTGTTTCCTAAGGAAGTGATCATTGTATGGAGTCATTTGTACCCATGTAGGTGAGTATGGTGTCATCATCCAGGCATTGGATAGTGTTGATGCTAGAAGATTCATCATCTATCATGTCTAGATAAATGAGAGGAAGAGACCTTGATGCCTCACCTAGTTGATAGGTTAGGGGTGCCAAGTGAATGGCATTTATAAAAAAACTAGGAGGGATGGAGACCACTGAATCCATAGGTGAGGATGGGGGAATAGGCGAGGTTAGAGGAGAATGCTCTATGATAATTTCATGGTGAGATATCTTAGAGGGTTTTGTAGGTTCTTCGAAACCCATGCCATGTCGTTTCTTGGCATTTTTGATTGCCTCATCATTTGGAGGCTCAATGGGCTTGTGGGGACCTTGTTCATAACGCCCAAAGCCAAAACCCTTCCATGCACACCTATGAAGATAGGTGTGAGAAAAGATAGGGTTGCTAAGGAAGGAGAAATTGCAAGTGAATAGTTAGGGTGATGAGAGACGATTTCCAACAGTAGGAGCCTAATCTAGCCCTCCATAGGTGAGATTAGTTTGGAGATCGAGAGGACCATATGGGATGACCATTTTGATGTGATGGTCATAGTTAGGGTGGTGATGAATTTTTCCATATTTTTGTGGAGTTTGGAACATGTCAAGGGTAAGCAAACGATACTCCCCAAGTGAAAGGTGCTAGAAGGTATCTTCCATAGGATCTTTCATGATCACTCGAGGAGTAGGCACAGGTGTGACCAGTGTGTGCGAGCTTGTCGAGGCTTCCATGAGTGGAGGTGGTGTTTGGGTGGATTTTTTCAAAGGGATGAAAACATAATTAGGTTGATAGGTCATGTTACATGTTTTAAAGGGGGAAGGGTTAGTAGGAATGACATGAACCTGCCTCTCATGTTCAAACTTGACACAATGATGCAACATGGAAGGGACACAGGTCATGGAACGTATCTAAGGTCATCCCAATAGCATGTTATATTGGAACTCCCCCTCAATGATATAGAAGAGTTTTGGAATTATACGTGGGCCAACACGAACATGCAAGACCACAGTGCCAATGGTAGTGGCGGTGGCATCATTGAAAGAATGAAGAATTGCGTCAGTTTTTGCAATGTAATTCTTTAGAAGGGATAGTTGATCATATGCATGGGTAGAAATGATGTTGATGCTAGCACCTCCATCAATCATAACCTACTTAATGTGAATTTGATCAATGTAATCCATGATAAAGAGGGTGGGATCCTGATCTTCCAGGTTATAGGCAGGAATCTCAGAATCACTGAATGTGACAGAGGCAATAGTGGGTAATGATTTGACTAAAGCAGTCAGTGGTTGGGGGTCTTTAGGTTAGACCTCCACTACCTATAAAGCTTTGATCAAGGCTTGGTGATGTTGTGGAGAGCTTTGTATTAGGTCATATGAAGACCTCTTCACAGGGGTTTGGTGAAGTTGTTTCACCATGGAGTCGCGAATTGCTCTTGAAGATGTTGGTTGAGATGTGCCCAAGATAGAAATCTTGGGCTTTGGGGGTGGAGAGGGATTGGTGAATGGATATGTCAAAGGGGTAGAAACTTGCTCTTTTCCTTTATCTTTTAGGGTTTGGGACCTAGTGGCCACATTAATATTGTTGATTTCAAATAAAGGGGGAGAAGGTGGTAGAGGGGCCATAATCTCGCGTTGGGATCCCGATTCAAGTGAGGAGGTTTGGGAGGCATGGGATGGTGTTGGTAGTTTGTCAAAAAGGTGGTCAAGAGAATCCTTAATGAGAAGGGTGTCCTTTTCTAGGTGTTGGTGAATGGCAACCTTAAGAGCATAGCAAATCTCAGTATCATGCCCAGGTGTGCAATGATATAAGCATATTTGAGTGTCATCAAACCAAGATGGTTTTGATCTGAGAGGTCGATATGGATTAATGGGTGGGAGAAAATTGCAACAATTGGCATAACAATGAAGCATAGGAACCCACTAATGGGTCTGCACTCATTGTTGTAGTAGGGGTTGACAACTTTTGTTTAGGAGTTATAGGGGAAGTTTTTCGTACCACCTTTTTGGTTGGTGGTGTGGCCACATGCGTAGATGGCACTTTTTTGATAAGAGGTGTCAAAATTCTTGGAAGAAATATGTTTTTAATAGGTAGAGGGAGTAATGGAGGCAGTTTGCTTTTGTGAGGTGTTGGAATGGGGAGCACTCCTGTTAAAGTGGAAGGATGTGGACCCAAGATAGAGGACAATGGTGAAGGTGGGGGAGGAGTAGACCGACGTGGTTTAGCATTATCCTTTAGTATGGTATAAGGACCACTACTGTGTGGGGCAAGGTTCAAATCTAACTTCACTTATGGGTGAGTTAAGTTTGATACAGGGTGAACACTGAGAGATTTAATCTATTTTAGCATGGTGGATGCTTGCGAGGGTTTGGATTCAGATGTGGAAGGCTAAGCTTCCAATGATTTAGAAGTGGAAGCCTAATCCTCATTAGAGACTTTGGGGTAAATTGTCACAGAAGGGTTGGTAGTATAAGGTGAAGCTAGATGTGTAGGATAAGGAGCCCTAAGTCACTCCCATAATGCTTCATACTCTAGGTTCCTAGAATGGAGGAATCCTAAGTTTTTTGCCAATCGAGAGAAGTGTTTAGATGATGTTGCACAAGGCCTTATAGTCAGTCCTTCAGAGGATTTGGGTGATTGCGAGAGCAAAAACATGTTAGATGTAGCAATGATGGGCCAAAGGTGAGAGAGAACCATCACTAGATCTTCCTCGACTGAAGTGGGTGAGGTGGTGAGTTCTTCTCTCAACAGAGAAGGGATTGGAGAATTTGGCTCTTCAAGCAGATAGGGTTCAGGGCTGATCATGCCTTCCACGTGTGGTCTACGAGCGAGTAAAGTATGATCCTCCATTGGTAATAAGAAGGATAAGGGTGGGGACACCAGTGTTGGTACCATCAAATCATCCTCCAATATGGGAGAGGTCAAAGTAGACTCTCCTATGTGTGAAAGGGGGGTGGATGGAGGACTATCCTCCATTGGTGGAGGAAAAATAGGAGAGGAAGGCTCATCTAAAGGGTGAAGTAGAGGGATGATGGCCCCTTCTACATGAGGGCATGGGGTAAATTATTCCAATGGTAGAGGAAGAGGGAAGGTGGGGGCAAGAGGAATAGGTAATATGAGATCCTCATGAGGTAGAAGAATGGGTAGATGAGGTGCTTGATGTCATGGGGGTGATATAGGTGAAACAAGTTCATCCACATGAGGAAGAGGGTGAGGCAAAGGGAGCTCTTTATTGTGTGGGGGTGGTATGGGTAAAATAGGCTCTTCTACCCATGGTGGAGAAATGGGTTGACCAACCTCTTCAGATTATGGGAGAGGTTGGATAGGAATGAAAGGAAAGACCGTGTTGATCATGCATATGTTGCATTCTTGAGGGTCATTGATCATGGTATAAACATTGTTCTGACTTGGGGGATGGTTAGGAAAAGGTTTCCTAAAGACATCCATGTTTTGGTTGGCCGGTGCATTAAGGTTATCCAAAACAAGGTCCCTTTTGTCTAACATGTCTTGAATAATGTTTTTTAGGGTCTTACAATTATCTGTGTCATGACCCTTGACATGATGGTAGTTACAAAAGTCATTTGCCCTATACCATGTAGGGATAGCTCATGAGGGGTAAAATTGGATAGGTGGTTGGATTTGAGGGAGGTTGAGGACTACCTGATTCACTAATTTATCCAATACGAAAGCATATGATTCTCCTATTGGAGTGTATCATCGCTGTTCATACTATTGTTAGAATTGTCTAGTGATGTTTTGCAATGTGGAGTGCTCATATTGGTTGGTTATGGTAGAAGATGGTGACCTAAGGACCACAACATTCGCTGATCCCTTGGACTTGGAGTGGGAAGAAGAAGATTTGGAAGAAGAAGGGTCATTGGATTTTTCATTGGTATTTTTGCTACACAATTTGACCCTATCTTCTTCGATTGCACAGAGTTCAAGCTTTCGGGCCATAGTGAAAGCTTCATCGAATGTGTAGAAAGTTGAACCCATAGAGTGGATGAGATGTGCTTGGTACATGCTCTTGAAAAGAGCTCGATGAGCTCAAGTTGATGTAGTGAGAAGGAGAGTTGGTTGATAAAACCTCTCCAATAGGCGACAAAGTCTGCTATTGACTCATCCTCAAATTGTCTAATGGAATAAAGATCTGTGATGGAGACCTTCTTGGTAATATTGATTAAGAAATGATCGAGGAATAACTGAGTGAGTTAAATGAAGGTGAAGAGAGAATGACTGGTAATGGAGCTATACCAATCAAGGGCAGCACCAAAAAGTGACATAGGGAATGTGTGAAGTAATAGCGCATCATCGTGCGCTATGAGATAGCAAGCATTTCTAAATGCTTGTAGATGTTGTTGTGGGTCCTCTTTACTCTAAAAGTGAGTAAATTTTGGGAGTTCCCACTGGCTAGGGTATGGTCGAATAGGAACTGAAGGGTGGATAGGTTCGTTGCAAATTTGTTCATATAAAAGAACACTCCTTGAACTTGAAATAGATGTCTCAAGGTTGGACATCTTATCCATCATCATCCTAATTAGATTGGTAGAGGGATTGGCTTGAGGGGCACCCCCTAAGTTATAGGGTACCTGAAAGGCATTGGGAGGGGTGTATGACATACTTGGTTGCATTTGTGTAGGTGCAACATACTGATAGTTCATCATAGGGGCTGATGTCAAGGCCACAGGGGCTTGTGCCACAAAGTTGGAGGGCACAACTTGACTAGATGCCGCCAAGGGTGGTTGAATGGTGGTGACACTAGTTAAAGGATAAGTGGGCACTCTCATGTTTATGGGCACAAGAGTGGATGGGATAGAGACAATCAAGTTCTGGAAAGGTGTCAAACTTGGTTGAATTGTTTGCGGTTGAGGGGGTACAAAAACCCTGATGGAGGTAGGGCAAGAAAGGATAGAAGGGGAGGCTAAATATTGAACATTGGCCATGGTTGGGTTACTGGTCGAGGCAGTGGCCTCAGTGACCATAGGTTGGGTAGCAGATGTTGTTGATATCATTGCCACTTCAACCAAAGAAGTTGGCATCCCATAAATAGGGTTAACTAAAGGATCTCACATTTGGCTTCTAGCGAGATAATGTTGGAGAGCCTTGATGTTATGGTCAAGGAATCTCTCAAAATCTTGATCCCCTTCAAGAACAATAGGAGGTTGATTAGGGGTAGGTTGGATAGGAGTGTGATCGGTGTCTGAAGTATACTCCATTAGATGACTTGGCATGAAGGGCAAAGGTGGGAGTGGCTATTAACTCGCATGGTCAACAAGGAATTTGGCTTGACTACGTGTCAGGACCATCCAAGGCGAAAGAGGTTTAGGTTCCAAAAACTATGTGTTTTAGTTTTAGAAAACTATAATTTGTGTTAAACAACAAGAAATTTGGGTTTTAAGCTTGCTGTTTGGATTTTTTTAAATTTATTTATTGACAGTGACCAATGTCAGTTGTTTAACTAATATCAATTAGAAAAAGTTGCTGATATCGGTCAGTTAATTAATGTCGATGAAGATTTGGTTGCCGATGTCAGTGGAAAAACTAATGTTGGTTTCTGTGTAATTTTAGAAACATAGAAAATTGATAGTTTTTGGAAGGAGATATTTTGAGTTGTTTTGGACTTCAGAATGGTACGACCTTACCAGCTCAAATAGTCAGATAAAACTAGCAGAATAGATGATTAGTCAAGCAACCTCTAAAATGTTAGATTCCTAGGAATGAATTTTAAAGTTGTGGTGGCTTATACCTTAAGAGAATGTGTTGAGAGTTGGGCTTGTAGAATAAGTCCTAGAGAGGAAGTCTATGGCTAGTTTCAAGTTGCATTATTGTGCTCAAAAATATCTATGTTAGGGTCAGTATGTGGCCTGGTGCTGGGTCTTGCTCCCTTCACTTCACAAACCCAGAGCCAAGCTGGGCTGCTTAGCCAAAATATACCTTCCCTATAGTTTATACTCTGCCAAAAAATAGAGTGGGTCCTCCTCTTGGTGGTGAAATCCAAGTAGGATCACCAGGTGGGGTAAGGTATCTGCTAGGTGATGAAATCCTAGACGGGCCTTGTCTCAAGTGAGTTTAAGTGTTTGATTTGAAGTGATTGTGGTTTGGTTGTGTAACATTTGTGCACTATGATTCATTCATAATGCTTTAATTACTAAGTGGGATAAGTGTGCATCCAAGCAAGAATGAAATGCAGTAGTTTTTAACCCAAATTGAAATATGTTATTCAAATGCAAACAAATGGAGAAGAGGTAAAGAGTATGAGTTTTTCACTACTCTATGATGCATGCAAGAAGTAATAAGAAGAAAAAGAGATGTTCTTTTTAACCTCTGCTAATGATTTCCTTTTGAAATAAAAAGATAGAAGAGGGGATGCAAGAAGAGAATATTTTTCTAATGCATCTATATGAAAGTTTGATTTTTAAAAGAAGAAGAATGAACCCAAGGAAAACTCCAAGGGTCCCACCAGGAGTGCCAAAATGTTTCTCTAAATTTTCACTGATTGCATTCAAATGAGAGAAATTAATGTTAAAAGGTCTGGGTTTGATGTTACCTAGATTTAGTGTGCATCATATCCAAGCTTTGTGGGAGCTCCTCTTTGGCTATGGAGGAAACACTTACAGTAAGAATAAAACTTGAACAAAGAAGATGTTACAAGAGAATATGGTGGACTGCCAAGCTACGTGCTCGGTCCCAGAAGCGTAAAGCTCCCTAAGGGATGATAGTCCACTATTTAAAGAAAAGAGTTTTGTAAAGGAAGAAATGATAAAAGACTAAGAAAGAAGAAAATAGATAGCACATACCTATTCCCTATAGTCTGTGCGTCACAGTCACTGACGTCGGTAGTTCTATCGAGGTTGGTGGGGTAAATAGCATCGACATCGGTTGGGTTGTCGATGTCAATCAGGGCTATTGGCTTTTGGAGTATTTTTGGGATACACATGGGGTTTTCAAAAGTTTAGAGGTTGGTGCAAGGTTACGAGAAGGTGAATGAGGTTTGAGGAAGGGTATAGGTAGAGGTTAGAGTGTGAAAAAGGGATGAGAATAAGGGGAAGGCCTTTCAGCCCCTCCATGGAAGAAGTCAGGCCTCTTGACATTATTTAGAAATATCAATGGAAACTAATTAACAATGTATTCTAAAACATTGAAATGAGAACTAGAATACTTAGCTCTATTAGGTGAAGAACCAGAGGTGTCAGAATGCTTATTCCTGTTGTGGCTAATGTTGAGGTCCTCGTATAATTTTGTGATCCAGTCTCTGGAATGACTTGTGCAGAGCTTTGGTAGCCAGGAGAATGATAGTCGAGTTCTGGTGCTTGAGGTCTCAGAGTGTGTGCATCAATGTGCAAAAAGGTGGGGGTAGCTCAATGTTAGAGCTTGGCTTATGTAATCAATGTCGGTGATCCCATTGGCGTTAGCCGTGGTTAACCAATGTCGATCAAGGGTTGACTGACATCGATAGAGAGAGAATAGGTAAAAGGGATATTTTTATCCTTTACCCATTTCTCCATCTGCCAAATGCTTTTTCCATTGGAGATTGGTCAAAATAAGGGCTTATGAGGCACAGGAGTTTGTTAGGGAGCTAAGATGGGGTGAGAATCGGTCATGGGTAGTTAGGATTTGGAGGACCTAGTCTCAGGCTAACTCATAGGCTAAGAAACAGTCTTAGGGTGAGGTGTCTAGGTGAGGTGTCCAAGGTGAATGGGGTTCAAGTGTGGGTTAGGAGTGTTAATGTTTAGAAGGGGACCAAGGGGGGTTGACACGATATTGGTGTCTACATGGAGATGTGTTGAGTTTGTTTTCAAGGTGTAAGATATCAAATATGTTTGATGGATTTTTGATTAAGGTAAGTAAAAAATATTATATGAAAAACAACATATGAATTTTTTTTCCATCTATAAAATCTACCTCAATATAACCTACAGTCCTTGTTTGAGGAACAAAACCCTTACTCAGTCAAACCAAAGGATATAATGTTTTATGACTTGCATTGTAAAGAGAAAAAAAATATTTATGAATGTTTTGAAAATAAGTTAGAATTGTGGATGAGGGTAAGATAGACCTTATATATGTCTTAGTTGGTGTGGAATGATCTATAACCAAATAAATGGATCTTAAACCTTGCATATTCTTGCATAGTCTTGTGAAGAGGGTACAAAATTCTATATTTTGATCAATTCAAAGACGTTTATGATTTAAAAAGTGATATAAATCATTTTAGGATATGAATAATTTTAAAATAGACCTAGATATGGTTAATGGTTCCCTTGAAATGTCCTCAAACTCAATAAATTGAATTTGGAAGGCTTTTGGCCTTTATAGGCAGTCACTTAGGGTTTCCAACCAAAAAACCCTATATCTCCTATTTCAACTAGTAAAAAATAATAAAAACTTGTAATCTGGTCTATTTTATCATGTTTAAAGTGAATCACAAGGTTTTGATTTGATTTCATATGGTATATTACAGATTTGAGGTCTACGTAAGTGTGATAGGGCTTAAGAGGCCTAATTGGAAGGATGTTAACAAAAGATATTCAACCTAAACATGGAGTCAGGCCTTGAAAATTTATGGAAGGTTGTAATATGATATAGGGTGGTGTAAAGTGGTCTTATATCTTGAAGAATTTTGATATATTCTAAAAACAAGGAGAAAAGGTAAGAAAAAGGTGACTAACCAAGGGGCACTATATAGAGGTTGAGATGTGAAAGTGAGTATTGGTGGAATACTGAGAGGCTTAAATGGGTTTTAACAAGAATAATATGATCATGAAAGATCATCCAAGTTGTTATTTTATCCTCATGAAACCTATAATAAGATTTGGTATGTTGATAAAAGAAAAGAGCTTTTGTAGAGTGGGTAGTGAATGAAGAAAGTCAAAGGAATGGACTAGAGGATATAGTTGATGGGGTTGTGATCAAAGTAGATACAAGTGATTATATGGAAAACCAATAAAGGAATTGGTTTTAAATATATATGATCTATCAAAATTTACAATCTACACCATTTGGAGATGCACTGTATGAAGATAGAGTTGTGGAATGGATTATCTAGAAGGTAAGGTTGGTAGGAAAGAAGATGGTTTGGGATGTTTCTTAAAAGTTCCAAAGAGTTGGGTTAGGTATATGCAGACCTAATACATGCTCTCATAACCTACAAGAGGCCCTAAAAACCATTGAAACATAAAAGAGCACCTACAACCATAAAAAAAGGGTAGGCCTATCTCCAAGTGCAAGATATCCAAGCAGAGTGGTTTAATGAAGGAGTCATATGTCACATGGAAGTTTCATAGGGAAATTAAGGTGTGAAATGGATTGAGACATCATGGAGGAGGTTTCAAAACAATGACTCAGTCTATTTCACCTCATGAAGTTCCCACCTATAGCCTTGATAACCAAACCTATTTCCAAGATTACAAAGAAGAGAATGAGATCAAAGTGGTCTGTGGTATATTTCCATAGTCAAATGAATGTTCCATATAAAATGAAAGTGTGTAATGGGTTAGGGTGTGGACAAGGTTTTTCCTAACAAGTTTTACCTCCATGACAACATGGGATGCCCATCCACAGTCAACTTTACTAAGATTCATAGTACTGTACTATGTCAAAGAATACAAAGATGATGCCTCAAGGTATTAACGCATATAAAAATCCCATACAAATTTTTTATAATCATTAAATTATCATACAATGGTTTGAGTCTATTGAGATATAATGGAATGTGCAAACATAATTAGTGTTGGAAGGTAGTTTTGAGGGAATTTGAAGTTTTGGAGCCCCTAAAGGTAGAATCAAGATTCCAAAGTTGGTAAAAATCCTTATATTTTTTTAAAAAATCCTCCCATATCATATTGAGGTTCATAAAATTTTTGGAAGTGCTCACTATTTTATCACAAACCTCTTGTAGTCAATAGACAATAATAGAGAAAATCAAATGAGCTTTAAGAAGTTTGAGGGCTTGCCAAAGGTTTTATAATCCATATGAAGATTTAAAAGAAAAAAATAAGGTAATATTATAGTATTAATATGATCCTTGAGTCAGGTAATACTCAATATTTCAAGACAAAGTCCCTTGAGGGCAAGTTTAAGAAAGAAAACCAAAGCAAGTAGCCTATTGGTAAATTTTGGGAAAATCCACCTATAGGCTAAATTATGCATGATCCAAGCATGAAAATTGGTGAAGATGATGCTAATGAGTTTATATAATTATCCATAATAATTTTGAGGCTAATATAATATGGTAAATATTCACTATTTTTTCATAATCAACCCCCTATCTATTGATAGTCAAAGAACACAAGTAGCTTAATCTAATGTAGAGGAAAATCCATCTAAAGACCTTTATATGTAAGATATAAGTATGAAAATTGGTGGAGATGATGTTAATGATTTATTATAACCATATATACTATTGTATAGGCCACTTTAGGAGTGTAAGTATCAAATATTTTAACACATTCACCCACATGTCTGTGGTAATCACCATTGGCGCTCAAGCAAACTCCTTGAATATCTATAGGTATACAAGGTGGTTTAAACATAATGTGGGGTTTTGTAAGGTTAGGATGTGTTTTTAAGTCTCTATAAAAATATTTAGAGGTGGCCACACTCTAGTTTAAATTAAAACCATGCCCTTGAGGGATAAAACAAGCAAATAGGCATCCATTAAAACACAGGCAGTCCTAAATGGAATGAAGGCAAAGTGAAACTTGAACATCAAAAAGAGGTCAAAAGGGATGTAAATGAATGTGAAGAAATGTATTATGAGAGTTATTAACCATAATATACTCTTTTAGGTTCCTTAGGCCATGAAATTCATCATTATGCCTAAAGCTTGTGATGCTAAGAATTTGATGATGGAGGGGAGGTTAGTCAAGTGTTAGTTTCCATTAAAATAATGAAATGAAAAAAAAACTAACAAAGCTTAACACTTCATTACTAGATCATAGGGGGAGATTAGTGAATAAAATAAATTGACAAATCAAAAATAAAATTTAATAAAAAAAATTTCCTTACCTTCCTTAAATGATCCAAAAGAACTATTCATTAGCTTACTCAACTTATGCTCAAGATGTCTATGGCAATGGAGCTTGGTTATCTCCTTCTCCTATTAACACCATTGTTTAGCTCATGATTGATTGATGTATCTTTATGGATTTATGTCTTGGATTGTGATTCACAATTTTGGCATTATAACTCTATATATTTCAATCTTGTCATAAAACCAACATTATAACATGACTATGTCCAAGCTCTTTAAATGGAAAGGAAAATGCTTGTATTTATAGGTTTAACAATTAACCCCAACTCAAGATAAGTTAAGGTGTAGTTATAGCTTATAATTGCTTCAAAACTAACCTTTGTGAGTTAATTAACCCTAGTAGAGTTAAACGGTGTCCAAACCTCATGATTAGCATGGAATAGGCATGGGTGAGATATTTTGGACAACTCACAAAAAGGTAATTATGAATTCCTAGTATATTATTTAATTTTTTAATTTCCTTTTTGATAATTCATTTATATTTATCATGGATGATTCAATTAGGCATTTGATTAGGTTTTGCATTTTAATTAATTTTGTTTAGGGATTTAGCATTTTACATGATTCAAATTAATTGTATGTGTGCATTTGCCCCATTTAATAGGTATATAGTCCAAATTGCATATTATGAAACAAAATTTAAGATGTTTAATGATTATTAGGCTTGCTTTTCAAAGGTTGGTAAGAACTAGTGTAAATTTTGGTATGAAGCCATTAGTGGCCAATTTTAGGTGTCTATATTTTGCCCTTATTTTAGAAGGTGTTACAAGTTGTAAGCACAATAACATATTCTCAAATATTGAAAAGGTCCTGTATGATTATGATTTCAATAGAAATGGATGAACTATAGGGTGCCCCCTCGAGGGAAGGATGAGTATAGGAGGCATCTCCATGATCTCAATTTTGAGGAAAAAGCTAAACAAGTGTGCTTTATCATGGAGTTAGGAGTCCCAAACATGATCCAAACTCTCCATGGTGTAGACATCAGACTTGGGGTCATTTAGGAGCCACAAAATCTCCATGATGGCATCTGCACTAATTTACACACTTAAATGAGCATTGCTTGTGATTACACTAGTGATGGCATCATACCTCTCTGTGTAAAGGGCAATGATTTCTAGACACAAATGGACATAAGGCACTATGAATCATGTTAGTGTGAAATCCCACATCCTATAGCCAAATGAGTCATACTCCTCCTTACCGACCCTTTAAAACATTCGGTCATGAGTTCCCTCTCTCAAAATCTTGGGTTCTTGACTAGATTTAGATTGAAGATATTATCCATGAAGTCAGTCATAAACATTCGGTCTCTATAGTGCTGCTTGGTCACCTTCTTAGTGTCTACCACTTTCTCTTTTACTTGAGTAGGGGTATAATCATAAGCTTTACTCACTACATATTTTATAGGAAAGTCTCCCTAGCTACTTGACCTGTGGGTTCTCTACCTCGTGGGATATTTCTCACTTCTTGATGAAGATATAAAATCCTTCATTGTTGATAATTTTGCTCCAAAACCACTCTCTATCTCTACTAAACAAAATGGATTAATGGTTATCTACCCACCACTTATTATGATTATATACTTATCTCTATCTATTCTTCTCAATTGCCTAATTCTCTCAAGGAGCTCAATGCATCATGTGTTTGGTTTAGATGAGGTGAGGGTATTTATACACTAATGTTACTAGGCAAGCTCATTATGGAAAATTTGAAATTGGGCACCTTCCATAAATGACAAGGGCATCACACATGCTTGAAGATCCAATCATAAGATATTTTTAGTGATATTTATGGGGAATCACATAAAATGGAGCATCTAACATTAGTGGTAGGTGAGGCAGGTAGATAACTATCTTTTAGATAATATTTTTGAAGATTTGGGAGGAATAGGGTGAGGATGCATGGTGGTTAGACAATACACTTGTGCCAACAGAACTTATTCAAAGGAAAAATAAATGGAAATGGAAACAAAGCAAAAGGAAACAAAAATAAAGGAAAAGAAACACACAATTTTAAAGGGAAACTAGCTAATTATGTACAAAATGGAGGCAGGTAAGTTCAAGTGATTTAATTAACCCTGTTAACTAGGATTTATAATACATAACCCTTTTCATCTTCTAAATCAAAAGAATTCCCCTACATGCTACTGATGATGCAAAATGGTCCTCTCCAAAGAGATTCAAACTTCACATGTTGTCCTAGCTTCATGGCCCATTAATCATATTTGAGAACTAAATCTCTGAGCTTGAATCCTAGGTCTAATGACTTCTTGTTAAACCATCACTTGACTACTTGTTGTTGGGTGACTTTTGCATCACTTCCTTATTCCCTCACTTATTGGAAGATAAGTAGCTTTGTGAGCCTAACCTCTATTACTCCATTTTATATAATCTCAATATCTTTTAAAAGCTATAATTCAAGAATCTCTAAGGATACAGGCATGACCACCTCTTTCCAATATATAAGTGCATATGGGGAGGTTTTTAAGATCTATTTTAGAGTGATGTAGTCTACCCATAGAGCTATTCTTATGTTCATGTGCCACTCCCTTTGCTATTAAAATCCCATATTCTTGATTAGTCTTATCAAATTCTTATTTGTTGACTCCACCAACCTCTTTCCTTGTGGATAATAATTAGATGAAGTTTTTAAGAAGATATTATTTTGGATTATGAACTCAAAATTTTTTGACCCAAGGAAGGATTTTACATTATCAGAGATGAATATCTTAGGTGGACCAAACCTTTCTATGAGCTCTTCTAAGAAGCCAAGGATTACATTCTCGATTGCCTCTCTTAATAGGACTACTTCAATCCACCTGGTGAAATAGTTAGTCGTCATCAATATCCATTTGTGACCAGTGATAGAGATAGGATTAATCATCTTGATAAAGTCTAAGCCCCACTACATAAAAGGTTTAGGGTCACAATTAGGTTCAGAATAATGGTTAAATTATTTCATTTCGTTGTAAAGAATTGGAAAATTTGTCATTTTTTGAATACATTATGGAAGTCTACAAACATGGTCAGCCAGTAATACCCCATGTGCATGATCTATGTCATAGTGGTTTTTACTGAGAAGTGACCACCTGGGGGAGAAAAGTGCATGTCTTAGAGAATCTTCTTGACTTAATTTTTTTCAACACATTGAAGTAGTTTTTCTATCAACCTCTTTCTTCTTAGAGCCCCCTTTTGAATATTTTACTAAGTGTCAAGTTCTTTTCACTCCATCTATGTGGTAGCCTAGTGCTTATTCAACATGAATAAATCCTTAGTTCATTTTGGTGAAATGATGATTTAACATGTGGTAGCCCTATGCTACTCATAGCCATTTCCTTTTGTGTTAGACCTCTAAGTAGTGCCATTGGTTGACAGGATGATGGATGGGGCCTGCTAAACAAGTTATAGAGATAGATATAGCTTTGACACGTGGTGCCCCCATGCTTATTTTTGTAAAGGAGTGCCCAAATTCCCTAGGAGGAGTTCCTATTTAACATGTGTCATCTTTATTCTTATTTTAAGGAACTTTATATTCCAAGGCTTCAAGCAGTGCCATTGGCTAGAAAATATAAAAGGGGACCCACTAGTCAATTGTAGAAAAATGGGATGAGCCTTCCCACATGACACCACAACATTATTTAAAGGTAAAGGTTTCCTTGTCATATCTTGGAATAATATCATTGGCCAGGGAAAATAGATTCTCATCCCTAAAGGAATAATAGAAATGGCCTTAGATTTGGACATGGGGTGCCACTTTGCTTCTCTTAAGCATCATGGTCATAACAGAATGATGTAGTTGCACCATTTTTAAGATCTAAAGGCTAACTAAACTCATGATCCTAAGACCCTATATCATTTTTGATGACATCATCATTGGCATGATTACTGGGACTTCTAGGTGTCACCCCATTGAGAATCCATCTTGCCTTATATTCTAGGCTCTTCCCTTTTAGAAGGGGGTGGTTATCATTTTACTTGTATTAGCTATTTTTATATACTACCATTTATAATAGAGTAGGAGTAATATTAGTTAGAATTTTCTATTATGCAACCTTAATATGTGCACTTCATAGGTGTGATTGGATGCTTTGTATGTACCCTTGAGGCCTTCTATATTTTGTTCTCCACCTACAATGAAGAGGATGTGGTGTTATATGTTATTTTGAGTGAGAAATCATCTCTATCTATTATTTGTTTTCTTATGGTTTTATAGTTTGATCTTTGCTTGTGTTATAGATTATAATTCATGGTTTTGCTCCTTTGTAGTTTGTAATGCTTAAGGATATAATCTATTTTATGTAATAATAGGTTAACATTTTAAATCTCTTGGTACATTTCCTTAGTTATCTTTGTTTTGGTATTTTGTATTATTCTCTATCCCTTTTTCACCCCTAAAAATAGAAAAAAGAAAAAACTTCTAAAATCCTAGAGGTTACTTTATAGACCGCATTCAGTCCCACACCTGTGAAGATTCCCATAGAGGCTGTTTAACCTAGAGCAAGAGTTTTAGGCATAAACACCTATCACTACTATGTTGAAGAAGAATAAGGTGTTCACTTAGACAAGAGAAGGTAAAGCAATATTTGAAGCTATCAAATAAGCCATTGCTCAAGAACCTTCACTAATGAATCCTAATTTATCTAAATATTTCATATTGTATGACTTTTCCAACATTGATAACATATCAAATATGTTGATGCAAAATAATGGAGAAGTGCTTAAATAACCAATTGCATTTTTTAACCAAGGGATTGAAGGGTATGAATAAAGGTAAAATTTTATAGAGAAATAAGTCCTTATAGCTGTGAAAAATTTAAAAAACTTCAGGCCTATGCTATCCAATAGAAAAATATATCTTATGGTGTCTCATTCTAGAGTGAGAGACTTCCTTCTCAACAAGGACCTGAATGAGAAAAGGGTTGGTTGGATTATAAGATTCATGGAATATGATGTAGAATACAAAGTCACTAAGTTAGTAAGAGGTAAAGGATTATGTGAACACATGGTTTTTGACCTTAATGAAGAGAGAGAGGTTATCTTGGTGACACAAGATAACTTACAAATCATTGCACCTCCACTTCACACTAGCTAGGTCTGGGATATGACAAAGTTATTTCTAACAGATGAGTGTATTCAAGGTATGAATAGGACAAAGAGAAGATAATTCAGACTTTAATCCATACCTTATGCTTTGATTGATGGTGTTATCTTTATAAAATACCTCAATGGGGTACTACTTATATATATATATATATAATGATGATGATGATGATGATGATGATGATGACGATGATCAAGTGACTAGAATATTTTAGGAATTTCATGATGGAACTATAGGAGGTCATTTTTCCCCAAGAACTACAACTGAAAAAGTGAGGAGGGATAGTTATTATTGGCCTAACCTCTTGAAAGATGTATATGCATGGGTGATAAAGTTCCAAAAGTGTGCTCTCTTTATAAACAAGCAAAGGTTGGTAACCCTTCCTCTTAATATCATTTAGATAGAGAAGTTCTTCATGTAGTGGGGCCTAGAATTTATAGGAATGATCAATCCACCTTCCAATGAAGGACACAAGTGGATACTCACTACTACTGATTACTTCACCAAGTGGGCGGAGGTAGTTTCTCTAAAATAAGCCAATGAAATAGTATTATTGGACTTTTATGATAGTATAGTGACAAGGTTTGGTATACCATCAACTAACATTTTAGATAATGCCTTAGAATTTGTTGGTATGAAGATGAGTCAATGGGAAATTAAGTTGGGCATCCACCTTAGCACATCCTCCAACTACTACCTCCAAGGCAATGAAATCATAGAGTCAATGAATAAGAAATTAGAATATTCAAGAGGACTATGGAGGAGAACCAAAGAGTGTAGCATTCAAAGTTAAGGACAACCTTATGGGATGATAGAGTGACTCCCAAGGTTGCCATTGACAACTCACCATTTGTCCTAATATATGGGAGAGAAGCTAAGTTGCCCATCTCTCTTGAGTTAACTACTTTGGAGATATCCCATTAGATTGAATTGATGGAGAATGAACCCATGAGTGTGAGGATGGTAGATCTCAAAGAGCTTGAATAAACAAGGGATCTTACAATGAAGATAATGGAATCACATCAAGCTCAATTCAAGAAAGCATTTAACAAGAGAGCCATAGTAAGAGATTTCAAGGAAGGTGATCTAGTCATTAAATGGGATTCAAATAAGGCCAAGCTAGGTAACCATACTAAGATTGATAGCTTGTGGAATGGCCATTACTTGACCCATGGATGCAAACAACATAATTTTTTTTAGCTTACTAGATGGATGGAGAGGCACTACCCATCCTAGTCAATGGGATTCATCTAAAGCCTTGTTACTAAAGGAGAGTTGTAGCCTTGTATATATTAGAGTATATTTTGTTGTTTTCCTATAAGTGCCATGTTCACATTTTCCTTTTTTTGTGTGTTTCCCTTCCCTAAGTGGTTTGATCACATTGTTGTTTTGTTTTTGGTTAGCCTTGATATTTTTTAGAGTTCTAATTATAATATTTGTAGCCTTGTAATTAGTTGACAACCAATTTGAGAAAGACTTTTATGACCCTGTAAGCCTAATGGATAGACTAAGGTAACTAGTATTTTGTATAGACATGCATGCAATAATAGGAGGTCACCAAAAATATTGGCCAAAATTTTCCTACATACTAAATTTTTTCCTATATGGATCAGGCCACATTCTTAGACTATTCAGTGACCTTTTACCCCCATGACTAGTCTCTTTATAGTCTTGACTTGATGATGCAGTATAGTATTCTCGAAGGTCTTGGTGTGGTGTGAGGAGTTATACATAGTCCTTGTGTAGTGGATGATATAATTATGGAAAGATAAATCAAACCTCATGAGCCTACCTCATGTCCATTTCAAGCTTTTGAAATACTTTAAGCAAGTTTTAAGGTGAATTTAGAGATTTTGAGGAAAAGGCCCAAAATGGGTCTTGAACTGCAAGTGAAGGATCTAGTTATTTCTATGGTGTTTGAGAATTAAAGGGTAGGAATTATGTTTTTACAAAATTTCAAAGATTATAATGGGTCAAAAATAATGTCTAGAGAAGCTAACTTGCCCAAAAGACCCAAACAGTGCATTAGATGACTTGACGGGCTTCTAAATAGAAATTCTTAAGTGAAAAAGTGACTTTTGGAGATTTAAAATTGGTTTTTAATTCCTTACACCTCCTTATTGTGTATTTTACCTATTTAGACATTTTAAATTCCATTTCAAGTCATTTGGAGAGGAGGAGAGGAGTTTGGGAGTACAAGGATGCATTTTTTAGCCTTTTATGGCTAAAGAGGTTTTCAAAAGTTTTGCTTAATACAGGAGATCATATATCATATTAAAGAATCCATGGTGTCCCTAATATCCTTTCTTATTACTCTAAAATCATATTCAAACACAATGACCAAAAGAGGTAAGGAAAACTTATTCGTTGCATGCTAGTCATGAAACAAGTTTTCTGCAATTAATGGAGGTCCAAGAACTTCATAAGGTTTCCATAAGGAATTAAAGGTAATTTAAATAATATAAAATATTTCCCAAGTTTTTTATTTTATATAAAGGCTTATATTTCTTCATGATAATAGAAAATCATTTTGGGCAGTCTTGGACAGCTCTAGGAAACCTCAAGTTTTCACTTGGTATCATCAGGAGAGAGAGAGAGAGAGAGAGAGAGAGAGAGAGAGAGAGAGAGAGAGAGAGAGAGAGAGAGAGAGAGAGAGAGAGAGAGAGAGAGAGAGAGAGAGAGAGAGAGAGAGAGTTGGGTTAGAATATTTTGGTTAGTGATAGGGAAAATAGTGGCCTTATAATTTTTGTAATTGGTTTTTTTTTTCATGTACCCATATTTATGAACAATTTCTAATAGTGAAGGGGTGTCTAGATGGCCTATTCATCCAGATAGGGTCCATGTTTTCTTCTATTTATTTGCTTTAGGATATCATGGAGAAGATTAATTTGGAGGATGTTTCATAAAATTATTAGATATAATTTTCATTATGATTTCATTTTATAATTCATCTATATGATTAAGTTTCACTTGAAATGATAAGACCTTAGTGTACCAGTTGCTTTCATGAATTCTGCTACAAATTTTGTTTTGTCTCCATGGTGGTTACTCTTAGAGGCTTCTAATAGTTGATAACTCATGAAATAATCATAAATTAATTGATTTTATGTTTTTTTTCTAAGATGTGTCTCTTTTTCCATAATATTTAAGTGTCTTGCTCTTTAGAGAACTTATACAATACTTGAATGATCTTCTCCAAGTTTGAACATCATGTTAGGTTTTAATGGACATAAGAATCCCATAGTGACATGAAATAAACACCATTAAAATATTTAGAGTCTTAGGGAGTGAAAATTATGCTATAATTCCTCCATGAGAGAGATAGTTCAAGCCTCTAAGGTTTGTCTTGACATGTTCATTGTTTGATTGAAGTTGTCTCAAAGTTTTGAAGTATTGAATGTAGGGTATGCACATTTTGGAAAGCTCTATAATGTATATAACATATGTATAAAATATATATACATTTGGTTTGAGTGTTTAAAATCAATTTTTGAGGTATACACACTTATTAACTTCATTATAATCAATGGTCTGAGTGTTGAAGAAGATGGTTATTGGTTTCCTTATAGACTACATTATGAGATAGGGTTGGGGGCACCTTGGAGGGATTTGAATCCATGTGAAGAGTTTCTATTTGGTTTGGGAATGTGAATATGGTATTTTTGGTATTAGTGGTCCATAAAACTCTTAAGTAAAAACATACACCTCATGTAAAACATAAAATTTTATTCAACTCAACTTTACCTTATTTTCTTTGAAGTTAGTCTTAATCCTACACAAATTCATGCCATGAGGATGCCTATGAGAGACTAGGACAACTTAATCATCTTGAAACTATACTTTGGAATTAGTATCAATATTTTTTGGAAATTAGAGAGTGTTTGGTTGAGTATGGAAGGATATTTAATGATGTTTTAGTTTAATCAATGGTGACTAGAAATCTATAGTGTGCACAATGGTGCTCAGTCCAAAAGAAACCTAGAAGATGCAAATTGGTTGCTAGCATAAGTGTTATGGTGATTGAGGATGAAACATGGAATAAATGCATTAATATATTAATATAATGGATAATAAGACATAAAAGTGAGTTGATTAAGTTAAATACAATTATTATCATGAGAAAAAACCTACATGAAACCTTTAAAGTGATTGCAACTTACAGTCATACTAAGAGCCTTAAGGACTATCTAGGTGATAAGAGGTGAAGTATTGAATTTTAAAGATATGATATGAATAATTTAAATGTGTATTGGTATAATAATATACCAAATTTCATGATGGTGGATTACATGTCTCAATTTATATGTGCACCTACAGGATGTCTGAGTTTTGAAAACCTCATATAGTCATGCTTAGCATCTTGAGAACTACTCATGTAGTTGGAGATGATAATTCCTAAGTCACAAATGAGATTTTAATTGTATAAATAATGTATATATCCTATAGTTTTATTATAATTAAAAATAAAAATTTCCAAAATATTCCCATTGATGGCAACTTATAAGATTGTCAAACAATAGTGACCTACAACCAACCTTGACACTTTAAGGAGTATCTTGAGGAAGTCATAACTAGTCTTATGTTCTATGATTGATAAAGTGAAAATTTTGAATTTAATTATCCATAACATTAATAAGTTATAAATAAATTTATATCATAATTCCTTTCATAATTAAACCTATAGGACTCATAAACTCAAAATTACACCTACAATGATATTTTATGCTTGGAAAGAGCTAAAGTGTACAAGATGCCTAATACGAGAAAGTAGTAGAATATAAAAGCTTGAGATACATAGAGGAAATAATGAGAGGGTATAATTCACTCAAAATTTCCAAGTATTATAGATCATTCTCCCATTATGTCTAGCTTGGAGGTGATAGTCCATATAGTCATAGGTTTTGATTGTCAACTTGTGCTATATGAGAAGAAATTAGAATATAATGGTTATCTAGTATTATTTGGTAATGGTGGACTATATAAGTTTTAATATTAGTTTATAACACTACCAAATATGTTTTAAAGTTTTGTGATCATCCATCAAGAGGTATTATACACAAAATAATAGAGGCAATCTTAAGACTAGCATGATTCTTGCAAATGTGAAGTGAAGAGTCTCCATATTAGAATGGTTGTAAGGTGAAATAACACCATAATAATAATAGAAAATTAAATTTAAAAGTCAAAATATAATCCTATCCATAAATCTAAGGTGTGATTTTGAGTAAGGGTTAATTTTGTGTTTTAGTTATCCTTCACACAGTCCTATATTGGGGCTAATTTGAGGAAACTAGAGAGATTAGGGGTCTTAAGTGTGTGATCCAACTTTTCACTTTGGCACAGAGGGTCCTCATGACCAAATAATATCATAAAGGTCTTATATAAGACAAATTAATATGGTCTATACCCTCTATTTAGTCTCAGAGCTGAGACACTCCAGGAGCTGAGTACCCTATAGATTGGTCAATAAGTGGAAGAAAAGGCAAATAACCATGATGAAAAGTCTTAGAGACATCAAGAGGTGGTAGTAAATAGTTTTTTAAAGATTAATAAGTGATAAATAATACCTAAAAAATACCATACCCCTCAAAGTGTCCAAGATAATCTTACCTACAACCAAGACCTATTAGGCCTCCAGTAGGTAGTCTTCAAAAAGCAGAGTTGGAGATGTGTTGAGGTTGTTTTCAAGGTTTAAAATATAAAATATGGTTTAAGGGGTTTTTATTAGGGTAATTAAAAAATATTATATTGAAAAAAAATATAATAATTGGTTTTCCATATATAAAAGCTACCTCAAGATAACCTACAGTCCTTGTTTGTGGAACAAAACCCTTAGTCAAACCAAAGGACACAGTGTTTTGTGACTTGCATTGTTAAGAACATAAAAATATTTAATAATGTTTTGTAAATAAATTTTAAGGGTGGATTATGGTAATATAGAACTTATATAGGTATTATTTTGTGTGTAATGGTCTATAACCAATGAAATGGATCTTAAACATTGCATATTCTTGCACAGTCTTGTAAAGAGGGTACATAATTTAGTATTTTGATTAGTTAAAAGATAGTTATGATTCAAAAAGGGATATAAATTATTATATAAGATTAATAATTTTAAAATATACTTGGAGATGGTTAGTGGTTCCCTTTAAATGTCCTCAAGCACAAAAAAATGAATTTGGAAGGCTCTTGACCTCTACAGGTAGTCATGTAGGGTTTTCAACCAAAAAACCCTATATCTACTATTTCAACCAATGAAAAATCATAAAAAATGTAATAAAGTCTAACTTATAATTTGTTTAAGTTAATAATAAGGTTTTTATTTGATTTTTTATGGTATAGTATGGATTTGAGGTCTAGGTAAGTTATGGATGGTTTTAAGATGATATAAGGTGGTTTAATATGGTATCATATACTCAATAAGGTTTATATATTCTTCAAACAAGGATAAAATGTAAGAAAAAAGGCTATTAGCCAAGGGGTGTTATATAGAAGTTGAGATGCAAAAATGAGTATTGGTGGAAGACTGAGAGGATTAAAGGTATTTGAAAAAGTGTAATATGATCATGAAAGACCATCAAGTTTTTATATTTTCTTCATGAAACCTATAATAAGATTTGGTATGCTAAACTAAGAAAAGAGCTTATGTGGAGTGGCTTGTGAATGAAGAAAGTCAAAGGAATGGACTAGAGGATAGAGTTGATGGGGTTGTGATCAAAGTAGATACAAGTGACTATATGGAAAAAATATAAATGAATTTTTTTTCCATATATAGGTGTCTAAAGGTACACTCTACACCATTTGGAGATGCATTGTATGAAGACAGAGTTATGGAATGGATTGTCTAAGAGGCAAGGTTAAAAGGAAAAAAGATGGTTTGGGATGTTTACATAAAGTTATAAAGATCTGTTTAGGTATGTGAATACCTAATACATTTTCTCATAACCTAAAATATCCCCTACAAACCATTGAAACATAAAAGAGTACCTACAACCATACATAAGGGCATGCCTATCTCCAATTGCAAGATATCCAAGTAGAGTGGTATAACGAAGGAGTCATGTCGCATGGAGGTTTCATAGGGAAATGAATGTGTGAAATGGATTTATATATCATGGAGGAGGTTTCAAATTAATGACTCAATCTCTTTCACCTCATGAAATTCCCACCTATAACCTTGTTAACCAAGCCTATTTCCAAGATTGCAAAGAAGAGAACGAGAGTAAAGTGGTCTGTGTTAGATTTCCATAGTCAAATGAAAGTTTCGTATAAAATGGAAGTGTGGAATGGGTTAGGGTGTGGAAAAGTTTTTTCTAGTCAAGTTTCCCTCCATGACAACATGGGATGTCTACCCATATCCAAATTATAAACACACTCAACTTTGCCAAGACAACTTGCAGTTTCCTAGTACTGTGTTATGTCAAAGAATATGAAGATGATGCATAAATATATTAAAAAATAAAACATACATACACATTTTTATAAGCATGAAATTATAATACAATGGTTTGAGTCCATTGAGATCTAATGGAAAGTGAACACATAGTCAACATTGGAAGGTAATTTTGAAGGAATTTGAAGTTTTGAAGCCCCTATAGGTGGAATCAAGATTCCAAATTTTGTAAAAATCATTATAATTTTTTTTAAATACTCAAATATCATATTTATGTTTATACCATTGTTTAAAATTCTCAATATTTTATCAAAGACCTCTTGTAGTCAGTAGATAGTCATGGAGGAAACCAAATGAGCTTTAAGAAGTTTGAGGGATTGATAGAGGTTTTAGACTCCATATGAATATTTATAAGGAAAAATAATGTAATATTATATTCATAATATTATAATTTAGATATTTCATACTCATTTTTTCAAGACAAAGTCCCTTGGGTGTAAGTTTAATCAAGAAAACCAAAGCAGGCAACCTACTGGTAGATTTTGGGAAAATCCACCTACAGGCTACAATATGCATGATTCAAACATGAAAATTGGTGGAGATGATCATCATGAGTTTCTATACCTATCCATAATATTTTTTAGGCTAATATAATAGGGTAAATATTCACTATTTTATCACAGTCAAACCCCTATCTATTGACATTCAAAGAACACAGGCAGTTTAAGCTAATTTAGAGGAAAATCCATCTACAAACCTTTATATGCAAGATAAAAGTATGAAAATTTGTGGAGATGATTTTAATGAGTTATTATAACCATATATACTATTTTATAGGTCACTTGAGGATTTTAAGTATCCACTATTTTAACATTTTCACCCACATGTCTGTGGTAATCACCATTAGAGCTCAGGCGAACTTCTTGAAGATCTATAGGTATACAAGGTGATTTCAACATAATTTGGTGTTTTTTAAGGTAAGTATGTGTTTTTAAGTCTATATACACATATTTATAGGTGATAAAACTCTAGCTTCAATGTAAACCATGCCCTTGAGGGCTAAATCAAGTAAACTGTCAGCCATTAAAATACAAGCAGTCCTAAAAAACATGAAGGCAAAGTGAAAATTAAACATAAAAATGAGGTCAAAAGGGATGAAAATTAAGGTTAATCAATTTATTATGAGATTTATTGACCCTAATATACTATTAAAGGTACCTCAAGTTTTGAAACTTATTATTAGGCCTAAAGCTAGCCTTAAGGCCTATAAGGCCTACACCACATGAAGGTACTCTCATAACTTCCAATGAAAGATAATTTATTGAGAGGGTGTAATGAGATGGTAAAAGAAAAAGGATGATTTAAAGTAGGTATAATTAATGGAGGATTCATTTTTATTCTAAAGAGCAAACTCTAACTATGTAGTCCAAGACACCCATTTCCATCTCCCTCTTCAGATGCTCATATCTTTCATACCATAAGGAATTGGGCCAAATGATTTTATTATGTTTTGAGTACCCTATTTAATTGAAATCCATTATATATTTAGATTGGTTAAAGGGATAAGGTTTATATACTATCATTAAGACTATAATTAGGCCCATAATACATGCAGAACACCATAAATAAACTTTTTACGTATGTATCTTTGCACTATAGACATCCAGTTCCTAACACCATTTATGTTGAAATTGTCAATATTAATCAAATTACACTAAAATGCACATTTTAGGTCAAAATCCATAAAACATCCTAAATGGTTCAAACTTGTCATTTACAAGTGCCATTTTAGGTCAAAGTATCCCTAAATAAGGCAATGCATTTTATGGGCCAACTAACTTTGATCATATCATTTCAAGTCAAAATGACCATTTCACCATTTAGTGCCCTAGATCACTCTTTTCTTCTAATTCATTGGTACACATCATTTAGATTTGATATTTTTTGTTGACAACATCCTAAATGGGATTAGGGTTCCAATGCATCTAGCGTCGCTTTCTAATTCTTCTTGAGCTAAATTATGACCCAGTAATATGACTTTCTGACCATTTTGATTAGTTGAGGGCCAATTTTTAAATAATTGTACAAATGTTTATTAACCTTGTTTAAGGATAATTAATCCAAATCAAGGGATTAAGTGGATTTTCCATGAGAGTTGTTGAATATTTCTTTTTGAAAATTGATTCTTATTATCTGCATCACCTAGTGACATCATCTATGGGGTGGAATAAAATATCAAGATTATGTATGGGTCACCCATGCCTAGTTGATGCCTCCAATGCCTCTTCAATGCCCCTTCTTCCAAGGTCATCTTGAGGATAATTATGGATTTAATTCCAAATATTAGGATTATCCTCAACCACACATCTCAATCTTGAGATGGATGTTTGAGGTTGATTATGATCAAATCCAAAAATATATGAATAGGAGGCCTCACAACATCATTTATAAGCTATTTTGGTTCAAGGTTGTTATTCTCAAATATCTTTAAAGCTTGAAAATTACAAATTTATAATGCTAAATTGTTTCTACAAAGCTTCATTGATAGGCTAGTTTAGTGATTCCACATCAAGAGCCTAGGTTTTATGGAGTGTTCTTGAGGCATTGGAGGATCTTACCACCATTTTTGACAAAGACAAGGATGCTTGATGAAAGGAGAACATGTTTTTGAACCACGTGGGCATGGTGAATCCATTTGGGAAGGTAATATGTTATTTCTTTCTTTCATTTGTTTCTTGATATCCTTTGTAATTTTGATAGGAATAGATAGGCTTGGTTAGTTAGTTTTTTATGCATGTTTCATTATTTATGGACTAATGCTTGACTAACTTGCTTTGTAATCCTCTCTACATCTTGGCATGCCTGGTGGGACAAGACACATCCTACACCTAAAGGAAATACTTTTTTAACCATAAAAAACTTATTTAATCTTTTAAAACTCTTTCAAAATGGTTTTATAACTCTATTTTACCATTTTTGGTTGCCATGGTGTTTACATAGTAATCAACGTCAACAGAAATACCAGCATTGATTACTTGGCTTAACCAATGTCAATCAACAAAATTGACATCAGTCAAATCTTGATTGGTTGTAACTGAAATTGGTGGTATTGACCGATGTTAGTCACTGTGTTTTTCAAAAAACATAGACCTGAGACCTACTTTTCCAAAGATTCTTGTTTCAAATTCAAAAGGGTTTCAAAGCTAAAAGACATGATAACAATTTTTTTGTAGGATCAAGTCTAATTTTTTTTAAACATGTTTAAATCACCTTTGCATGCTTAAAATGGATTAAGAACTTTTTTTTGGTGTTTATCAAAGAATTTAAGTGTTTTTGGTGAATGTTTTCAAAGTTTACAACTAAGACCAAGGGGTCAAATGAACACCACCAAACATTTCATTCGGGTTTTAAAATTTAACACACTTGTTAATTATTAGCAATAATTGATTAGATTAATCTTGTTTGGAAAAAAGAGGTATGTTGTGTGTATGCTCTTCCATTTGTCCCCTATAGGGAACCCTTGGAATCAAAAGTGCCATTCCTATTGCAAGTAGCCTAGTCCAAGGCTTAGAAAGAAATTCACCTAAATCACTCCCCAAAAACTCACTAAAGTTTGGGTGATATTGAAAATGACCCTAAAGTCTTTCTATTTTTCATGATTTCTTTGTTTTTATGCATCTTGGCTTGCGAGAGGGACTTCATCACCTCCCACAAGTTCTTTAGGGAAGCTTTGACTTGGGGTTTCATCTCCCAACATTGACTTCATTTGACTCTTTTTAGAGTTACACATAGGACGTAGGCACTTTGGACATCATACTACATTGAGCAAACAATAAGATGTAGTGGTTGCATAAAGGACTAGACCTTTATGCAATAAGTCGAGTGATACAAACCCAAAATCCATGCTTTTATTTTGCATTTTTTGGCGTGAAAGTCATTGTGTAATTGATTTCCCTAGAATGTTTAAAACTTGATAGTTTAGTAGACTCCACTTTGCCATACCTTGTCATTGTAGACTTAAGATGTTTGTTTTTTGTCATTAGCTTACTTGGTCTTGATTTGTGTCTAAACTATTTGTTAACTCAATGAACTTAACCAAAACACATTTTCCTCAATTTTATTGAGCAAGGGAGGCATTACGCTATCCAAATGGAAAATTCATCTTTTCGTTGTTCAAATTCTTATCAAAAGCTTTGTGTCATGGCATCCACTTTGGCACAGTCATGCTACCCAATTGAGTCTATAAATTTTACCCAATTTGTTTAAGTCCTTCATTTATAATCCACATTTGAAATTGAATCTTTTTGAGTTCTACGAGTTGGTGCATCCAAGTGGGTCCACCATTTGTGCACTAATCTTGTTTTAACTTGGGTTTAATTTTCCATTTGGATTGAAGGTCATTTATTAAGACTCAAAATCACATTATCATCTTGGTGGAATCAAGTCATATTGTGTATCACTTACGCTTCAGGTCTTATAATATATTTTATGCTACTAGAATCATGTGGCAATGTTGTGTTTCCCGTTTGGTCCTAACTTTATACTTAGTGATTCACATATGTCTTTACATCTTGAGTTGCTTAGTTCATTTTGTCTTCTTCGTAATATGGAGAGCTTTCCTCTAAACTTTTAGGGTCAACTTTTTGAAGTAAAAAATAGATTTTGTAGTGTGGGTATATCACAAAGATCTAGGCTTTGGTGTACTAGTTTTCACCTTGGGTCTTTGAGTTACCTTACTTTCTTCCAATTTATATAATTTCAACTTTACCAAAGGTTGAGTAATTTCATGAACCAAATCTTCTAAATTGTGCATGGTTTCAAGCCACCCTCCATTATAGTCTCATTAGTACCTTGGTTATTTGTTTAAAGTAAGACAAAACATACTTTGATTGGTTATCGAACATTGGTCCAAAGTTAGTCAAACACATAGAGTAGCTCTTTCTAGACATGACTCAAAGGTTCACTCATAATGGGGCCTCTTATGGCCTTAGTTATGAGGATGAGCAATTTTATGATGGTCAAGATGATCAAATTATTTTTGATGATATCCCCACAACAATAGGATTTGAAGATGATTACAATGAATATCAACCCCAAGAAGATCAAGATGAAGCCCTTCTAATATTGATAGAATTAGGTGCTAAACTACCTTCTGACTTTCCTATGGAACAATTACATACCTTGGTTAGAGAAGGAGAACAATGATGGCAAGAGAAAGATTTTGCACAAATAGATACACCTTCTTTTTATAACAAAGGAAATGAAATATAAATAGAGTCAAAACCCAAAAATCTGGATCTTTTAGCTAAGATCAAGATAATAAGTCAATGATATGCAGATCAACTTGTTGTAGACTTACCTGACTCCCTAGTTGCCACTTCAATTCACAATAAGGATTCGAAATAACGTGAGGATATGGTGGATAGTACACAATAAATATTGGATGAGAACATTAACATATTGGATCAAGGTAATCTAAACGAATAGTTAAAGTTGCAAGAGACCTTACAAGATGTTTCATTTGATAGGAAACATACATTCTTCAATCATCAAGAACCTCTTGTTACTTTACAAACTCAAAAACCCAAACATTCAGTTTGAATTGAGGAAATCCCTCAAAAAACCAAAGATTGGTAAATAAACATAGAAATTTTCAAAATCAAAAAAGTGCAAAACAACCAAATTAAGGGAATGTTTTATAATCCAAGAATCAATGGCCTATATTCTCAACTCAAGCAACAAATTAGAACCAAATTATGGATCAAAAGGTATACACTCTCTATAGATCCATACAAAATTATGGGCACATTCCACCCCAATAGCAATAAAACTAGGGGAACATTCCACCCCAACAATAATAAAATTAGGGGCACATTCCACCCCAACAACAATAAAATCAGGGGCATGTTCCACCCCAATAACAATAAAAATAGGGGCACATTCCACCCCAACAACATATTATCCAATCTATAAATGCACCACACATGAAAGAATGGAATTCTATGAAGGAAATTATCCAAAGATTAGAGATGAACACTAGGGTCAAAAATTACAAATTTGATGAGATATGCCCATATCCTTTTGATTTATCTATTCTCCAAAACCCATTTCCACCTCACATTGAGGCACCCAAATATGACAAATATAAAGGGAAAGGATATCCATGTGAGCACATACAAGTATTTTTCATCTTATGTCAAGAGGTTGTTTATAGTAGTGAGTACTTACTATGACTGTTTCCACAAAGTTTAATGGGACAAGCTCTTGATTGACTACTTAAACTACCTAAGGGATCAGTTGCAGATTGGAATGACTTATCAAAAAAGTTTGTTAAACATTTATCATACAACATAGAACATGAATTGACTATTTTTTACTTATGCAAAGCTAAACAATGTGATGGTGAAAGTTTTGTTTCATATCTACACAGGTGGAGAGCATTGGCAGGCTACTTTCAACATAATTTACTAGACAAATAGTTGGCTAATATCTTTGCATAGAATTTGCATCCTGAAGTTGCACATAATATATTATTAGCTTGTGTTAACTCATTTGAATAAATTATTAACAAAGGAGTGCAGATTGAGAAGGATCTTATTGCTAGGGGCCTTGTTAAGATCTTTGCTCAAGGATAATAATCTAATCAGACTAAATCACCAGCTCTTTAGATAGTTATGTAGGATAAGTCTAAGGGATTTCACAAAAATTAGAACATGGTTAGAAATTGGGTGATATAAATAAGACATGTACAAATGGTACATACTATGCCTCCTCCAAATGTACAATTAACTCCCTCAAATCTGCTACCTACTTTGCAAAGACAACTCCATGAAGGACATTTCATAACAATTTTAGAGTCTTTAGAAAGTTAGGGGAATTGGTTGAAGTAGTATTACAAAATCTCATTATAGATAACTTAATTATATGGCTAGTATCAAGGCCATTTCCTTAAGATTAGCCAAAACTAGACTGGTACAAAGAGAACAAATTGTGTAACTTTCATCATGTTGTTGGTCATGGTGCATATCATTGCATTCAATTGTGACATATTATTGAGGATTTTATTGAAAATGGTGAGCTAAAAATTAAGTTGGTCCCTAATCAGGGCACAAATCAGGATATGGGAATCTACAAAGACCCCTTTCCTTGACATGATCCACCACCACCAAGAAATAATCAAAATGGTCACAATCAAGGACAGAGGTAGAATAAAAACCAATGACAAGGTTAGAATCATAATGAGCATAATCAAGATCATGATCCCCACACTAATAATGTGGCTTATAACAATGTGCCCTATGACTACAATAACACTATGGGATGCATTTCTATAACCCACATTACCACTATTACTGTGACACCACATGGCCAGTCTTATGTTCCTCATAACATGAGACCCATCATTATAGGGTCAGCACCCTCTCCCCCTAATAATACCATGTCAAGTTCACATCATCATGTTGCTACTTCATTTGTATGGGTTACTAATCTTAAATAATAGTACCATTCTTCTAGAGACTCCTCACTGACCCAAAATTATAAAAGTACCATTAATCACCCATGAATCACCATCCAATTCCCTTTGCCTTACTCTTATAATTATAATGACTCCTTGTCACCTCTAGGTTGTGCAGTTATAACTAGACACACACGAGTTACCATCTAAGGCCCTTCACCCACTTCTTTCCATAAGCCTAATGAAAACATTTCACCAATAGTTCTAAATCTGAATACCATCCTAATAAAGACTAAACTAGTTCAATCCATAATTCAAAGGCCTTATACTCTAATGGACCAATTAGATAAAACCCTTACACAAATTTCCATATTAAAACTATTGCATACATCTGGTGTTTATAGACCCATCCTCAACAAATTTTTACAAGATTCTATTATGCCTAATGATATAAACCTTGATTAGTTCTAGTACCTAATTGGACATTTGTCTTCATTTCAGCAAATCATGTTTGATTAAAAAGACATGTCCACCCTTGGCCCAAACCATAATAACCCACTATACATTGAGATATTCATACAGATCACAAGATCAAATGAGTTCTTATAGATAATGGTTCAGAGTTGAACATCATATCTCTTAAATTGGTGCGATGATTGGGTTACATGGACAAAGACATTTAGCTAGAGACTATTACAATCAAGGCTTATGACAACACCATGAGGGAGTCATCCAGTACAATTTAGTTTCTAGTCATGGCCAGGGTTATTTCTCATCAAATGTTATTTTATATTGTGGATATTAATCTTCCTTATAACATACTTCTTGGTCATCTTTAGATCCATGAAGTACAAGTAGTTCCATCTACTCTTCACCAATGCCTTAATTTTCCCCATGATGGGATCAAGGTTACTATTCCCATTGATCAATAACCACACCAATATTGCAAACATCTTGAAGTAGAGTTTTGAAATTATAAATATTACCCATGTTATAAATTCATTACAAATAAGAATAAATCCATCATTTCTCATCCATCTCCATCTAATTATATAGACCTTGGTAATCTAGCCTCCACTTCAACTAATCCATTTCCTATAGCTCTGGCCAAGTAGGTGATTATTCAAGATGCAAGCATTTCCACATATCATCTAAAGGATGTCCTCTATATTGAAAGATTACCAAAATCCCCTAAAACATTTGGTAAGCCTAAAACTTCCCAAAATCTTAATAGACCTGATCAAATTTGGCAACCAAAGAAGAAGCAACCAAAACCTCATGTGGTTTTTGTACCTATAATAATACCAAAGAAATATTGAGAGGCTTTTACTGAAGGAGATTGGTTATATTTTGAGGGCCTTGTAGATATTTTTAGAATCCAAAGTATCCTATCCCTAATAGGATAATGGATCATCTTGAATATACAAAGAAAGGCCTTGGCCCCTAGGCACAAGGAATTTTAGAGCCCTTATCAGCTAGAGTTGTCAATGGGAATCATGGTCTTGGATTTAAACCAATATAAGATGACCTCATAACATTTGGTAGTGATTATTTCAAATTGATTGGTAATGAAACTCTTATTAATAACACAACATCCCATTATAGCCTTTTTGATGAGCTTGTTGATTCAAATTTGTTTGATTTAACTGCCATATTGACCATAACACCTATTAGAGCTTCCCATCCTAAAGCAAAAATTGATCCTAGTGGTGCTTCCCTTCTTGAACCAAGACATTATATCTTTACCATTGGTGCTTCCCATCTTGAAGTAAACCCTCATTGTAACCGATGCCTTTTCCATCTTGAACTCATAGATTGGGACCAACAAAATTTGGTCATATGCCTCGATGAATTTCAAAATGAAGAATCCATTGCAGAATATATGGGCCTATGATATGCATTCCCCATTGGTGATCATAAATAAGGTTTTGATTTTTCATTGAATTATTCTACCTACTTTGGAGAGTAGACAAACTTTATTGGTCATAATAAAGAATAAACATTGAGATCTTTAGGTGAAAACCTCTTTGAGGCACTTGTTGGTCAGGGAAAAAGTAAAGAAAAAGACAAGCCTTTGAGTTTAAACCTATTTCAGGTGATCCCAGGTGGAAACATTTACTCATCCCCTCAGGATGTAGAATGTCCATATAGCCCAATTTCGATAGCTAGTACAAGCATCTCTTTACAACAACATCAAATATTTGAGCATCTTGCTCTTGAGTTTCCAAATGTCTTTACCAATTAGCCTTTACCTGAGAAGGTAGATTATGATTCTTCATATTATCTATATCTTTGGGAGGAACAAAAATAAGATATATTAAAATAAGATGATCATGACCATACATTGCCTACAATTCTAGAAGATGGATCCACACTCCTTATGGAGAGCATAATAGAAGTGAATTTGGGAACTCATGAGGATCCAAAAAATATTTATCTTGGAGCTTCCCTTATTGAAGTATAATGTGAACATATTATATCCATTCTTAAGGATTATATAGACATCTTTGCATGGGCATATTCTGACATGCTAGGCCTGGATCCATATTTAGTTGTGCATCCTCTAGTTGTTCACCCTGATGCTAAACTAGTCAAGCAAAAGTTAAGAAAGATGCATCTGTGCATTGCCATTTTGGTTAAGGTTGAGTTGGAAAAATTGTTAGGAGCTAATTTTATCGGACCATTAGACTACTTTGAATGGATTTTTAACATAGTGCTAGTAAGTAAAAAGACCCTAGGCATATGTGTTTATACTAATTTTTGTGATATCAACAAGGCATGTCCCAAAGATGATTTTCCTCTATCCAACATTGACATGATTGTTGATTCAACTTTTGGGTATGAGATGATATCCTTAATGGATGGATTTTTTGATTACAATCAGATCAAGATAACCCCTGAAGATCAACATAATACCGCATTCACCACTTCATGGGGGACATTCTATTACTAAGTCATGCCATTCTATTTGAAGAATAATAGAGCCACATAACAACATGAAATGAATATCATCTTCCATGACATGATGCATGACATTATCGAGGACTATGTTGATGATATACTAGCAAAATCAAGAACAAGAGCTAGACACCCTGACATTTTATGAAGAATATTTGAGAGGTTTTGTGCATATAAAGTCCACTTAAATCCAAATAAATGTGTCTTTAGAGTCACATCAAGAAAAATTATAGGGTTAATTTTATCACAATGAGGGATTGAAGTGGACCCTATGAAGGTATTTATTATGGAAATGCCTGCACCTAACAATCTTAAACATTTACAAGGTCTACAAGGCAAGATCTAATCTATACGTAGGTTCATTTCTCAATTGGCAGATAAGTGCCACCCATTTACACATATCTTAAAGAAAGGGGTGACATTTTAGTGAGATGAAGATTTTTAGATAGCATTTTTAAAGCTTAAAACATACTTGACTAATCCACTAGTCTTACGACCTCCAACACAAGGAAAGCCACTACTTCTTTACATATCAGCCACGTAATATGCACTGGGGGCACTTTTGGCTCAGCATGATGATCATGATAAGGAACACATGATTTATTATTTAAGTTGTACATTGGTAGCCTATGAACATAATTATATGTCTATTGAGAAGGCATGTTTAGCTATGGTGTTCACCACTCAGAAGTTGTGACATTATATGCTAAATAACAAAACTTTTGTTATCACCAAGGTAGATCCTCTCAAGTTCCTCTTGTCTAAAGAAGCTTTCCAAGGATGCATGAATAAATGGATTATGCTACTTAGTGATTTTGATATTGAATACCAAAATTAGAAGGTAATCAAAGGGCAGATTCTTGTAGACCAACTTGTAGAAGCTCTTATTATAGCCACTTAACCTCTCAACTTTGACCTTCCAGATGATTTTATCATTAGAATAGAATAAACATCACAAGATCCTGAGTAGTAGACACTCTATTTAGATGGATCCTTCACATCATGAAGATCTAAAGTTGGCATATTTTTGATAACACCATAAGGGGATTTGATCCCTAAAGCCTTCCATATACAATTTTAGCATACAAACAATATAGCTAAATATGAGGCATTAGTTGTAGGGCTCCATCTTATCATACCATGGGATATTTAAGTCTTAAATGTCTATGGAGATTCACAGCTAATCATAGATCAGACAATTGATCAGTATCAAATAACAGATGATAAGCTTGTCCCTTACAAGCAAAGTGCTGATAACCTTAAAAGATGTTTTAAATATCTACAATTTGAGCAAGTTCCATGAGTCAATAATAGGTTTGTCGATGCCATGGTAACAATTGGTTCCATGATTCAAATTAATGATAGTGTTAAAGAGTATTAGTTCCTGATTGAAAATATTCTTCAACCAACACATATTGTATCATATTCAGAGAGGATATGCACCATTGTTGATCCTAATCTCTCACCTGAGCTACCATGGTACAAATATTTTTATAACTATTTCCATAGCCATGTCTTTATTTCCAACCTTTCCAATAAACAACAAAAACTTTTCCTTCATCGTCTAATATGTTACATCATCTTTGGAGACACATTTTATTGAAAAGGCTATGATGGAATGCTTCTTCATTATTTATCTTTGGGAGAATCCAAGCTGGAACTAAAGGAGGTTCATGAAGGAATGTGTGGAGTCCATACCAATGGTGTAGTCCTAGAAAAAAAAATTCTTAAAATAGGCTATTATTGGCCCAAAATGGAGACAAATGCTTGTAATTATGTAAATAAGTGTGTTCCTTGTCAGCAACATGGCAACTTGATACATGCACCTTCCTTACCATTGTAGCCAATTACAACACCATAGCCATTCTCAACATGGGGTCTTAATCTCATTGGGAAAATTAACCCAACATCTTCAGATATCCATAAGCACATTTTGATTGTGACCAAGTACTTTACCAAGTGGATTGAGGCCATTCCTCTCACTTATGTTACTGGGAAAAAAATAGCCAAATTCATTCATTACCATATCATACGTTGATATGGCATTTCAGCCTATATTATATCTGATAATGGCAAATCCTTTGTGAACTAAGATGTAAAATATCTTTGTTCAAAATTCAAGATCAAGCACAAGAAATCCACTCCATATAACCTGCAAGGCAATGGATAAGTTGAGGCATTAAATAGAACCATTCTAGCCATCTTAAAAAATATTGTCAATGATGTTAGCTGTAATTGGGACTTAAAACTCTTTCCTACCCTCTGGGCTTATAGAACCAATCACCACACACCAACTAGAGCTACTCTATACTCTCTTGTTTTTAGCATTGAAGCTATTATCCCAGTCAAGATTTAGATCCCATCATTAAGAATATCACTGGATCACATTGAAGATGATGAATACTATAGAGCCTCATGGTTGCAAGAACTAGAACTTCTTGATGGTAAGCATTTGGCTACCCTAGAAAACTTGTAGGCCTATCAAAATAGATTAAGAATAAGCTACAATAAATGCAACCTCCCTCAATAATTTATGTTTGGTGACTTGGTTTTAAAAGAGAACCAAAAGAACAAAAATGTTGAACCCAAAACAAAAGGCAAGTTTCAACCTAATTGGTTAGGACCATACATTATCATGACAAACTATGGATCAGGAGCATATCAATTGGCTAAAACTAATGGTGAAGAAGTTTTAGAGCCCATGAACATCATACACCTTAAGAGATTCTATGCATACATAGCTTTGAACTATTGTCTATAATACCCTTGACTTGGGGGAAACTTATGCTATCATAATTTTATCCCACCCTTTTATCTTTCCTTGATTGCATTTTATACTACCTAGGTCCACTTTTCATGAATCATGATGGTAAAGGATTTGAAATCTTAGCACTCTGAACACATTATTCATCCCATTTTAGATTTCTCTCTTTGAGAGGCATATTCTTTGTTATGTCTAGGACATGTTATAAGCTTGAACATTTTTTTCCCTTGACCAATTATGATCTTGATTATGTTTCATAAGCACTATGAACATTTTCAGTAGTAGTTCTACAAAGTGGTTCAACCAGGACAATATTGTGCAACTTTCGATAGGTGAACGGCCACATCTTTTCAGTACAAGCATTTTACTACTTTCTTGTTTTATCAAGAACCTTGCTCTCAATGATTTGTGAGCATGGGCTGTTACAACTAGATTAGCTATTTTATTGGAACCTCTACTCTTAGGATGTGCATCTCCTCAACTAGATGGTTCTACCTTGTGCATATTTTATCCCAAAAACACTAAAAACATTAGAAATACTTTGAAAATACCAAAAACGTTAAAACATGATCCATAAAAGAACAGAAACATTGCCTCACACTTTTGTAGTTTTGTACATTCTCATTCCACCATCCCATGATCTCACCATTTTTTAAGAAACTGTTAAGTTTGAATACTCTCACCATTTTGTGAGCAACTACTAACTTTGAATGCTCTCACTATTTTTCAAGCAACTGTTAAGATTGAATGCTCTTACCATTTTGTGAGTAACTATTAAGTTTGAATTCTCTCACCATTTTGTGATCAACTATTAAGATTGAACACTCTCACTATTTTGTGAGAAACTATTAAGATTGAATTCTCTTTCCATTTTACAAACACAAAAACACCAGTTCATTTCATCTTATCCCACAAACTTACCATTTTGCAAGATCATTCTTTCTCATCTCATCAATTTCTTGAATTTCAGACCATTCTTGTTTGTTTTCCATATCTTCCATTTCTTATATAATGTTAATCATGTTGGTCTGATTATCAATTTTCATCTATCCCATTTCTTGGTAGAACTACATTTGGTTTGAAGTTCTTGTTGGAACATGCATCCATGGAACTATGTAGGTAGCATCCACTTGTCTTATACATTTGGAGTCAGCTTGACCAACCCTTTCCTTTTCTTCTCTTCCCCCTTTTCTTCTATCATTATTCCTCTTTAATTAGGGAACAATTATTGTGTCATTATTCTTTGTTATGATGTGGTGGAAATTAACACCTCTATCGCACATGCATGAACATTTGTCTTTAAATTTCACTAACTTGGTTTTTGTTTGTGTGTGTTTATTCAAGTTTTTTTGGTGTTTTGTTGTGCTTTCGAACCTCTCCTTTTATTTCTTCTCCTTTTCTATTTTGTTTATTTAATTTGTGTTGGTATCTTATTTTTCTGTTTGAATTTTCTTTTCTCTTTTGTGTTTGAGAATGCCTTGATGGTCCACATGGATCTTGATTATTCATATCTTGGTCTCATGTTGTTAAGATGTTCTTGCCTTTTTTTTAAACATTTTTGTTCCTACTTAAGTCTTGATAGATCATATCTTGATTTCAAGTTAGGTTCATTTGTGTGTCTTTTTCTTTATTTTTTCTTTTTCTTTTAATTGTAAATTGTTTTAACTCTAGTTTTAGTCATTATTTTACCATTATCCTTAGTTATAGATATTCACATTTGAACTAGCTCAGTGCAATTGAAATCTTATGTCATTCTAAGTTACTGATACTTATGATGCCTAATTTATTTTTCTATAGTAAGCACTTTATGCTCAGGGTGCAACATCTTAATGTTAACATCAGCTTTGATGAATGATTCTCAATGACACTCTATAAAACCTAGGATCATGATATAGAATTAGACTTCTAGGTGGCATGCATTTCAAGCTCCTTTGTCTATGCTTAGACGTGCATCTCTTCGCATACATTGTGAGTTTAATCAATTCTTGGTCATTTTTCATCATTCCTCATTCCATTCTCTCCCTAACTTGGGTGAACTACATTAGCCTGAAGTTCATATTGGAACATGAGTCCATGGAACTATGTAGGCAGTACTCAATTTATATTTGAGTCTATGTCAAAGCTATTTCCAAACTTGTTAGATTAAATCAAATCACATTAGCCTTTGTTTCAAGTCTAAATTTTGATGTCATTTGGACAAAATTCGTAGCACATGCCTATTTGTTTGAGCCTAGCTTTTGACTCCATATTTGGACAACAGACCTAGCAAATCAACTTTTCCATTTCCTAGTTTAAACCTTGTTTGGAACACTTTGACCTAGACCTTTGGCATGCCAATTTTTATTTAGATGATTGGCCTTTTGTGTGTATGCCATTTGACATTAGACATTTTATGGCAGGTTTTTTTATGCCAAGTGTTAGCATAAATCATTTTGGAGATACAACTCCATTTTCAAACCATATTGGAGATATAGGTCCACCCCTTCAATCAAGTTAGACCAAGTTTGAACCATTTGTCTTTTAGACATAATTTTTTAGATTTTGTAGAACTCTAAGTCTTTTTGATTTCAAATATTTCATCATTTACACAGATATGTATCTCTAAACTTATGATGGAGTCACTTACAATATGACTTACGATAGAATGGCCACACAAAATGACTTTTATAGATTTTGTCAAGACCCCAATGATGCTAATATGGTTTGTGAGATAGATTTATATCTGCCTCATATTAATCATTTATGGGAAAAAAGTCACAAAACAACTTAGGATCCAAGTTGAGACCTTGATTGGTATGAAGAGGCTTGTGAAGATCCAAGATATTTTTGTTGAATCAACCATTTTTGATAAGTCAACCTGTGATAAATTGCCTATTGATCCTATACCAATTGTCAAGGAGTCTCACATTGATAATATAGTCTTTATTGAGTCACTTCTTAATGATTATAACTACCTTTGGACAAATCATTACCTCTACCATGTGCCAATTTTTCAAGAGCCTCCTATTGACAAGCAAGTCTCTAAAGAGTTGTCTCTTGACCTTTTTCCCATCCTAAAGGAGTCTCACTTTGACAAACCAATTTTTGTGGAGCCCATTGTGCCATCATAGGCCATTACTTATCCAAAAACAAATATTCAACAAGACATAATTGTAATAGAGTACCCATCAGATGAAGAATCAGAGTTAGATTCAAGTTCTATTATTGAAATGACATCAGATTTAGCATCAAAATTAGAATCAACATCAATTTTGACATTGGATTTAAAGTCCCTTACTTTAGAATCAGATTCAGAAGAAGAATATGTTCATGACTATTATAACATTGGTTACGCATGCCTCATAGATAAATTTGAATACATTTGTGATCCTTTTATATTTTTTTGAGTATAAGTACTTTAGCATCGACACAAGTTATCTTAGTATCTTTTATGAGGATTGTGCAGCCAACACCCATTCCATTACTATTCCATAGGACATTACCATCAACCAAAATAGCCATATCATTGGCATTCCATCTCCCACAAGTGTTGAATTGGATCGATAGAATCACACTTTATTGAACTACATCCATGGCAACATAGCAGTTGAAGAAGAGCAAGGAGGCCAAGACAACATTCATGTAGTAAAATAACACTATCTTAGTGGGACCTTTTTGAAGGCACTAGGGGACAATCAAAGTCAAAACTCAACATCTTCTAGTAAGACTTTATTGGAAGTGCTAGAAGACAATCAAAGTCAAAATTCTGCATTCTTTAGTGAAACCTTCTCAAAGGTGCTATGGGACAATTAAGATAAATTCATTGGTGAAAACCTAATTGAGGCACCAATAGCTAAGCACACAAGTTCTTCACTACTTGATGAAGATAAAATAAAATATAAAATAAAAATAGCTTCCAATCTATAGCCTAATTAGATGGTAGCTACTCTCAAAATCAAACAATAGAAAAATCTGGTGGTCCTATCAAGAGAACAAGTCTTCAGCCCTGCCATAACCAAACTTATGTCAAATCTAACATCAACAACATTACATGTGACTGAAAGTCTTGATCTTCATTTATTTCCACACCATTATACATTCCATTATCATTTTCCATTCCATTTCACAATCAAACCTACCATCCATTATTTGTCCTTGTTTTCCATCCATAGCTACACTTTCCTTTACAGAGGCTACAAAGATACCTTGTCTCAACATTTGAAGGAATCAGAACCAATGACCAATGAAGATCATGAAAGCATTCTTGAAAACCAAATTGGTAAGCCATTTTTGATAGATAAATTATTATAATGGGGTGTGGCCTAGTAATTAACAACAATTATTCTATTTGTATTATTTTTTGATTAGGACATGCATCTCCCCGTCAATAAGAACAATAGAATCAAAAACCACACCCAGGCCAAAAACATGTACCACTACCATTGCCATTATTACATATGCCTATTTACCTACTTACCCCATCACCTGGGGGAAACCCTCTTTCCATTTTATCTAATTGATCAAACCATCATTATCCTTAACAAGACCATTCCATCCTATCATTCCATTTCTATCTAAACCAAAGCCTATTTTTAGTCATCCTACCCAATCTCGTTTTTATCATGGTTCATTTGGTTCTTCTCACACTTTTTGTGAGGGGATTTTAATGAAGTTTCAAATATCAATCAATTTTATGTTTAAATGATATTCTATGAAATTAGTTTGATAGTTCATCTGATAAGATATCTTTCATCCTATCCATGTTTGTTTTTGTGAGCTTGATTATAACTGCCTATGGGCAAATCAGTGTCTCACTAGTCTTGCTACTAATTATAAACACTTGTGGGAAAATTAGTATCATTGACCTATGATATTGTATCATATTTATAACTATATATGGGAAAACTAGGGGAAACACTTATTTATCATGCATTTTTGTATCACCTTGCCATTACTATTTTCATTTGACTGGCTATTTGTTGGATTTGAAAACTTATTGAGACCTAGCTAGTTTTTCCATACATTTTGTGTGGATGGAATTACTATGACTTGAGGTCATTTCAAGACTATAATGGGTCATGTTCAATTCATTTTTAGGTCACCTCAGTCCCCCTTTCCATATGCTCTCACCATTTTGTGAGCAACCTAAGCCAAATGCTCTCACTATTTTGCAAGCATGTATCTTGTCATTATCTAATGAGTTAAGATACCCTCAAAATTCCAAAAACGTTCATAACATTTCAAAAATCCAAAAATATTTGTCTTATCTAAGCCTATTCAGTTATCCTTGATCTACCTTATTGAGGCATTGTCATTGTTAGGATGCTTTCTTTTGCTTTCAGGCTTTCTATTTATTTGTTTATTTCAAGTTGTTTGTTTGTTTGTTTGTTCGCTTGCTTGTTTGTTTGCTTTTAGCATTGTTGCCTTAACTTAGTCTATATGTATGCATTAGGTGATTCCTTGCACACATTATTCTTGAGTCTATCCATATTCATACATCAACATTGCCATCATGGTTTTTATCATTGGTGCATTATTATCAATTGTTTATTAGATATCAGGAGTCAGTCCTTACGACTATTTCTGGGATAGTCTTCATGATGTTCTATCATGAAGATTACCATCACATGCTACAAAAAAAATTAGCTTCATGAAGGTTTACAGTCAATGGATCCACTAAAGTATCTCCTTGGTACCTTGGCAAATCATTCCATCCCACCCTTGATCAAATCAACCTAGTGACCATTCTAGTTGTATCATTGTTAATCAAGATGAGCATCTCCTCATTGGCAGGAACAACTGAATCATTTCTAATGATGAATATTAATCTTCTATTCATCTCTCTCATCACTTTTTTCATTCTCATATGCTTAGTTTTATATGTATTTTTTAAGCCATTACACCATCTCATATACGTTTGTACCTACTTGTTTTAACCTATATTCTAGGTTTTATCCTTGAGCTATTTTGCTTGCCAATTACCCATGCAAGGCCCACCATCTGAATCAAATCTGAATGAAATCAACTCTACAAGGGAAAACCATTATTTATTCTTTATCAATGATCAAAATTTGCCCTACTAGGGCATAACTATTTTATCATGATCACATTTGCTCTACTAGGGCACTTCTTCTTATATTCTTATTGGAGACCCCATTCTAGTGGTGTTTCCCTTCCTAAAGTATAACATTATCCCTTTTCCTCTAATTCCAATCTCTCCACATTAAATCCCATGATGGCAATATTTTAGTGTGCAACTTATCTCAGGATTGATCAATGCTCTAAATGTGTAGCTTGTACTCTCAAATTGGGTACATTTACAATGTGTCCCTTACATTTATGGATTGTATCTTTCCCATTCCCCCCATATATGGGGTCTATTATACCTCTAATTATATTTTTATCATTGATGGTAATAATGTGTGCAAGCATTAGCTCATCTGGATGTGATCTATTCCCTGGGTTAATCTCTCACTTTCTCTCTCTTTTTAAGAGTTCATCCTTCTCTTTCATCCCAGTATGCCCTCTCGAAGGGGCATCATGGGTCTATTCTAATTTATTCTTGACAATTATTTTATTTTAAAAGATTTTGTTTCTCCTTAATGTCTTGCTACACCTTCTCAAATAGGGGTAAAATGTAGACATCCAGTTCCTAACACCATTTGTGTTGAAATTGTCAATCTTACTCGAATTGCACTCAAATGCACATTTTAGGTCAAAATACATAAAACATATTAAATGGTTTGAAATTGTCATTTAAAAGTGCCATTTTACATCAAATTATTCCTAAATAGGGCAATTCATTTTATGGGTCAGCTAACTTTGATTAGATCATTTGGAGTCAAAATGACCATTTCACCATTTAATACTCTAGATCACTTTTTTCTTCTAATTTATTGGTACAGATCATGTACCTTTGTTATTTTATTTTGGAAACATACTAAATGATAATATGGTTACAATGCATCTAGCGTCCCCTTCTAATTCTTCTTGAGTCAAATTATGACCCAATAATATGACTTTCTGACCATTTTGATTAGTTGAGGACCAATTTTCAAATAATTGCGTAAATGTTGATTAACATTGTTTGAGGTTAATTAATCCAAATCAAGGGCTTAAGTGGATTTTACATGAGAGTTGTTGAATATTTATTTTTGAAAATTGATTCTTATTATCTGCATCAACTTGTGACATCATCTATGGTGTGGCATAAAATATCAAGATTATGGGTCACCCATGCCTAGTTGATGCCTCCCATGCCTCTTCAATGCCCCTTATTCCAAGGTCATCTTGAGGATAATTATGCATTTAATTCAAAATATTATGATTATCCTCAACCTAAAATATCAATCTTGAGATGGATGGTTGAGGTTGATTTTGATCAAATCCAAAAATATATAAATAGGAGGTCTCACAACATCATTTCTAAGCTATTTTGGTGCAAGGTTATTATGCTCAAATATCTTCAAAGCTTGAACATTGAAAAGTTATAATGCTAAATTATTTCTACAAAGCTTCATTGATAGGCTAGTTTAGTGATTCCACATCAAGAACCTAGGTTTTATGGAGTGTTCCTGAGGCATTGGAGGAGCTTACCACCATTGTTGACAAAGGCAAGGATGATTGATCAAGGGAGAACATGTTTTTAAACCACATAGTCATGGTGAATCCATTTGGGAAGGTAATATGGTGTTTCTTTATTTCATTTTTTTCTTTCTATCCTTTGTAATTCCCATAGGAATAGATAGGCTTGGTTAATTAGTTCTTTATACATGTTTCATTGTTTATGGACTAATGCTTGACTAACTTGCTTTGTAATCCTCTCTAAATGCACACATTATGTATGGGAGCCTAATAATATCAAAAAATTTGAGGGGGTATATGGGTAAATATTCATGGAAATAAGTTCTGTAATAGAGGTCTATATTTTATGAACAATCATCAAGAAGGTAGGTCTGTCTAAGCTACCAAAGATCCTATTTTGACCAATTTTTGGTTTTTTAGCTCATGGGTCCATGAAATGACATGGAATAACTTTTAAACCACTTATAACATATATAATACTCTCTAAGTCTAATGTATAAACTATTTTAAGAAGAAGTTGGTATGTGTGAGTGCCTAGGAGGCCCAAAATAGCCTAAAAATGCCTATTTTTGCAAGTCTTCAAAGAGAGAAATGGTATAAATAAATGGATGAGACATAATGGGACCTTAATAACCATTATATGGATCTTGGATCCATTCTTATGTGTTTATATGGTGTCTTTCCGAGCTAAAATTTCAAAAACCCAAGTTTTTTGACATTTTATGAATGGTTGTAGGTTTAATAAAGATTTCCACCATAGTTGTAGGTCTTGAAGGTAGTATAAATCTTCATTTTCTCCCTCAAAATAATTATATGGATGATTGGAAGCCTTATATAGGTTCAAAAGTGGTTCTCATGGTGATAAATGGCATTAGGAGCAGGTTCTAGGATACTTAGATGAAGGTGGCTCGAGCTTGAAGAGCTCCATCAATGGAGTCCAAGAGATTTGTAGTTTTCATGGTGTCTTTTTTAGGTTGGAGGAGAAATTTTGAGTTGAAAAAAAAAATAAAACATCAAAAATAAAACACTCAAAGATAACCTCTAGGTTCAGTTACAAGCATCAAATGCCAAGATCACTAACCATGTTGCAAAGTGACTTTTAAAAGTGGAATGGGGCATAGAATTGAAAGTGGAGGAGTTTGGGGGGTTGAGGATAAAATTGGAGAATTAAATGATATTTCTAGTCTTTGAATACTTTTATAAAATCTAGTGGAGTGTGACATCATCTTCCTCAAAGATTTTTGTCTTATAGTGCCTTTTTTAGACAATGAGAAGGCTTGAAGACCCTTTTGACCTTTAGAGGCTAATTTTATGAGAGAGGATCAATGATTAATTAATTTGAATGTTTATGGGACTCTATGAAAGGTGGTTGAGTGACATTTATTGATTTTTTGAGAGGTTTTTATCCTCTCTCTTCCCTTTTCCCATATATCTCCATTTTCTTCCCCATTTAAAGATATAATCTCATTTAACAAGGAAAAAACCTATCAAAATTTTGTAACATATCCTTTATAAGTAATAAGATAACTTATTTTGCCTATCTCTTTCTTGCATCTAGTGCTCTAGTAAGTATGTGTATGATTGATTTATGGAGAGGTGTTCTTCCTTGGTAATTGTCCTTTTTTGCCTTTTTGTAGGTATCCCACCATTGTTATAGGTCTATCATGTTAAATTGATGTTCTTAAAACTAAATCTTAGGAGTAATCAAAGCTGCTTCAACTTCTTGTTCTAAAACATGATGCACTTGATGTTTAGAACCATCAATATTGTCCACTTGCTACTCCATCATGTTTGAAAGTGATTCAACCTCAGATTGAGGTTTGAACTTCTCCTCAATCACAAAACTTTCTGCTTTGACTTCATTAGAATCCTTCATGACTGTAGTCTTCTTAACAGTAGTTAGGCACTCATTTTCATGGTTAATCAAACACTTTTATTCATGCTTATGAGATTCATCAACAACCTTACTATAATATTCATGTTTCTTAGGAAGGGGAATTGACTTACTCATTTGTTCAAATTATTTAACTATGGCATGAAACTGCTACCATAGATCATCTTATTCTTCATGCCTATCACATTCTTGGACTCTTTTATCTTGTGTAGGTATAATGGAATTATTTTCATCATCATATTGATTTACCATACTTTGAATAAAATTATCATCATGCATATGAACAAGGTAATTTCCCTCAGCTACTTTTGAAAAAGAATTATAAATGCATACCTTAGATTTTTCATCTCTTTCCTGATGGATAATATATGTGCCAAGATCCGTTTGTTCAATCAAAGTGTATGGATCATGTCCATAAGTATCAACACCATAATCATCTAGGAAAATTTTAGAGTTACCTTCAATCTTGGAGGATGATCCAACATCCATAACATACTCCTCTTGATCATTGATTGTATAATTGAGATTAGAGCTTGCTTCTACATATGGCTCAATATGAAAATTAGCCAATGGTTATGTATTAGAATTTACCTTTGATCCATACCTTATATTATAAGGCCAATAAGGACCAATCAATTGAGAGATATCCTCCTATCTTGGATGTGAAATCCCTTGAGAGACAGATAACAAAGTGAGCAGACAAATTAACCACTACTATATCTTGAAGGATAGGAAAGCTTGGACAATCATGAAAGAAAACTCTCAAACACTTGACAAGTCCCACTAACTTAGTTGGTGTTCCATCAATTTATAGCATTGACTTATTGTATGTTTCATATTTAAATCTTAACTTATCTACTACAAACTTAGGCATAACTAAGGTACTTGCCCCACTCTCCATAATGCAGTTGTGAACAAGTTTATCTCCCACAATGAGAGTGAGGTACAAGGGTGGGGGATTTTTAGATTTAGAAGAGGGTTACACAATGTGAGTGGGGGAATTAATGAGTGTAACATTACCATTTCTTGATAGTTGAGGACTGAGGTGGATTTGAGAAATCTATTATTAAAGAAGCTCCTTTTGATTGGGCATGTGAAACACTTCATAAAGATAGATACTAAATTTAGCATTCTTAAAATAATAAATGATGTTCAAAAAATGAACATTTACATTTTATTGTGTTCTTGAAGGAAAAAAATTGACTTGAACTTGAGGCAATGGAACACTTTGAGTCACCCCTCCTACATTCTTATTTGAAATAAGTACACAAATTATAAGGATTGTCTCACTTGTAGTTACACCTTGATACATTGTAGGAGGGTTAATTAGACTTGTGTCAACACCGTGGACATATCCTAAAGCCTTCCTCTTTGATTTTTTATTACCTTAAACTGAAGTATTTTAATTGAGGACATATGTGTCTTCCATTATAAAGTTTACAAGGTTCACTTTTTGGGACTGTCATCCTTCATTTACTTGCATGTAATTCTCATCTTCTATTGGAAATTAAGGAGTAAATACTCCTTAAGAAACCACGTCTTATCCTCCATATTTAGTTGAATCCATGTATTGTCCTTTCTACCATTCATCTCCTTGGACCAAGTTACTATGAATTGGGACCATGGCTCTTATGTTAGAGGTGAAAGTTGGGTTATATGCATTTAATGGCCTATTGAAGTTAGGCTGGCCTTGCCCTCTCCCTTGACCATATTACTAAGGTGGGAACCTATTTTCTTTTTGAGGATAGGGGGAGGGGTTTTGGTTAACTACATAATATATATGTAGTTACCTAATCTGAGCTTCTAAAGCCTTGTACCTTGCATTTAAATCAATGGTATCTTCTACCTTTTTTAGGGAAACTCTAGATTTGGTGTTTGCATTTTGGATTTGAGAAACATTTGGATTATCAAAAGACATATTGGGAAGAAGAGGCATTGAGACTTTTGGAGGTAATTCTACAACTTGTATTAGGACATTCTCATCTCTAATGGCTATGCCATAAGCTTCAGGTAAGGTGTAACCACCCATGGACTACAACATGATGGCTATGTCAGTTCCAATATCCCTTAGGTATGTATGGAAAAAAAATCTTGTTGGGGGTCTCATGGAAGGAGGTCACCTATACCAAGTTCATTTAAGACATGCATAGTCTCCTTAGGACATATTTGAATTACATTGAGTTGATAAATAATTTTGGAGATACAACTCCATTTTCAAACCACATTGGAGATATAGGTCCACTCCTTTGACCAAGTTAGACCAAGTTTGAACCATTTGTCTTTTAGACATAATTTTTTAGAGTTTGTAGAACTCTGTCTTTTTGATTTCAAAGATTTCATCATTTACATAGATATGTATCTCTAAACTTATGATGGAGTCACTTACAATATGACTTATGATAGAATGGCCACACAAAATGACTTTTATAGATTTTTTCAAGACCCCAATGATGCTAATATGGTTTGTGAGATAGATTTATATCTACCTCATATTAATCATTTATGGGGAAAAAGTCACAAAACAACTTACGATCCAACTTGAGACCTTGATTGGTATGAAGAGGCTTGTGAAGATCACTTTGAATACCCAAATATAGATAATGTTGTTTGGGATACAAATCCACACCCTCTTTTCAATAATCAGTACATGAAATACTATAAAGAACTAGCTTATGAGCCAACTCATGACTAGGATGTTATGGTTTATGAAGAATACTTGGATGCTTTAGATTGTGAAAGTAATCAAGATCCACTAGATCATACCATTCCCATACCAAGACCTCATCCTTTGGCTTGTATGAGTAATCAAGATCTACAACACCTTGTCATCATAATAGGATTAGTCTTTTGGCTTATTTAAGTAATCAAGCTCTACATCACCCTATCATTACCATCTTAAAACTTTGTCCTTTGGATCATGGAAGTAATCACGCTCCCCAAGGCCCTACCCTTATCCAACTATGAGTCATTCCTCATCTAGTACCAATCCCAACCAAACCTCAATTGATCCAATCTTTTGAAGACCAAGCTATGTTCAGAACTGGTATTTTCCAACTCATTAGAAACCAAGGCCAAGAGAACCAACTAATCCAAGATATTTTTGTTGAATCAACCATTTGTGATAAGTCAACCTGTGATAAATTGCCTATTGATCCTATACCAATTGTCAAGGAGTCTCACATTGATAATATAGTCTTTATTGAGTCACTTCTTAATGATTATAACTACCTTTGGACAAATCATTACCTCTACCATGTGCCAATTTTTCAAGAGCCTCCTATTGACAAGCAAGTCTCTAAAGAGTTGTCTCTTGACCTTTTTCCCATCCTAAAGGAATCTCAATTTGACAAACCAATTTTTGTGGAGCCCATTGTGCCATCATAGGCCATTACTTATCCAAAAACAAATATTCAACAAGACATAATTGTAACAGAGTACCCATCAGATGAAGAATCAGAGTTAGATTCAAGTTCTATTCTTGAATTGACATCAGATTTAGCATCAAAATTAGAATCAACATCAATTATGACATTGGATTTAAAGTCCCTTACTTTAGAATTAGATTCAGAAGAAGAATATATTCATGATTATTATAACATTGGTTATGCATGCCTCATAGATCAATTTGAATACATTTGTGATCCTTCTATAGTTTTTTGAGGATAATTACTTTAGCATCGACACAAATTATCTTAGTATCTTTTATGAGGATTGTGCAGCCAAAAACCATTCCATTACTATTCCATAAGACATTACCATCAACCAAAATAGCCATATCATTGACATTCCATCTCCCACAAGTGTTGAATTGTTGAAGAAGAGCAAGGAGGCCAAGACAACATTAATGTAGCAAAAGAACACTATCTTAGTGGGACCTTTTTGAAGGCACTAGGGGATAATCAAAGTCAAAACTCAACATCTTCTAGTGAGACTTTTTTGGAAGGGATAGAAGACAATCAAATTCAAAATTACACATTCTTTAGTGAAACCTTCTCAAAGGTGCTAAGGGACAATTAAGATAAATTCATTGGTGAAAACCTCATTGAGGCACCAATAACTAAGCATAAAAGTTCTTCACTACTTGATGAAGACAAAATCAAATATAAAATCAAAATAGCTTCCAATCTACAACCTAATTAGATGGTAGCTACTCTCAAAATCAAACAATAGAAAAATCTGGTGGTCCTATCAAGATAACAAGTCTTTGGCCCTACCATAACCAAAATTATGTCAAATCCAACATCAACAACATTACGTGTGACTGAAAGTCTTGATCTTCATTTATTTCCACACCATTATACATTCCATTATCATTTTCCATTCCATTTCACAATAAAACCTACCATCCATTATTTGTCCTTGTTTTCCATCCATAGCTACACTTTCCTTTATAGAGGCTACAAAGATACCTTGTCTCAACATTTGAAGGAATCAGAACCAATGACCAATGAAGATCATGAAAGCATTCTTGAAAACCAAATTGGTAAGCCATTTTTGATAGAGAAATTATTCTAATGGGGTGTGGGCTAGTAATTAAAAAAAATTATTCTATTTGTATCATTTTTTGATTAGGACATGCATCTCCCCATCAATAAGAACAACATAATCAAAAACCACACCCAAGCCAAAAACATGTACCACTACCATTGCCATTATTACATATGCCTATTTACCTACTTACCCCATCACCTGGGGGAAACCCTCTTTCCATTTTATCTAATTGATCAAACCATCATTATCCTTAACAAGACCATGCCATCCTATCATTCCATTCCTATCTAAACCAAAGCCTATTTTTAGTCATCCTACCCAATCTTGTTTTTATCATGGTTCATTTGGTTCTTCTCACACTTTTTGTGAGGGGATTTTAATGAAGTTTCAAATATCAATCAATTTTATGTTTAAATGATAGCCTATGAAATTAGTTTGATAGTTCATCTAATAAGATATCTTTCATCCTATCCATGTTTGTTTTTGTGAGCTTGATTATAACCGCCTATGGGCAAATCAGTGTCTCACTAGTCTTGCTACTAATTATAACCACCTGTGGGAAAATTAGTATCATTGACCTATGATATTGTATCATAGTTATAACTATCTATGGGAAAACTAGGGGAAACACTTATTTATCATGCATTTTTGTATCACCTTGCCATTACTATTTTCATTTGACTAGCCATTTGTTGGATTTGAAAACTTATTGAGACCTAGCTAGTTTTTCCCTACCTTTTGTGTGGATGGAATCACTATGACTTGAGTTCATTTCAAGACTATAATGGGTCATGTTCAATTCATTTTTAGGTCACCTCAGTCCCCCTTTCCATATGCTCTCACCATTTTGTGAGCAACCTAAGCCAAATGCTCTCACTATTTTGCAAGCATGTATCTTGTCATTATCTAATGAGTTAAGATACCCTCAAAATTCCAAAAACATTCATAACATTTCAAAAATCCAAAAATATTTGTCTTATCTAAGCCTAGTCAGTTATCCTTGATCTACCTTATTGAGGCATTGTCATTGTTAGGATTCTTTCTTTTGCTTTCAAGCTTTCTATTTGTTTGTTTATTTCAAGTTATTTGTTTGTTTTTTTTTCTATTTGTTTGTTTGTTTGTTCGCTTGCCTGTTTGTTTGCTTTTAGCACTGTTGCCTTAAATTATTCTATATGTATGCATTGGGTGATTCCTTACACACATTATTTTTGAGTCTATCCATATTCATACATGAACATTGCCATCATGGTTTTTATCATTGGTGCATTATTTTCAATTGTTTATTAGATATCGGGAGTCAGTACTTACGTCTATTTCTAGGATAGTCTTCATGATGTTCTATCATGAAGATTACCATCACATGCTACAACAAAAATTAGCTTCACGAAGGTCTATAATCAATGGATCCACATAAGTATCTCCTTGGTACCTTGGCAATTCCTTCCATCCCACCCTTGATCAAATCAACCCAGTGACCATTCTAGTTGTATCATTATTAATCAAGATGAGCATCTCCTCATTCGTAGGTACAACTGAATCATTTCTAATGATGAATATTAATCTTCTATTCATCTCTCTCATCACTTTGTGCATTCTCATATGCTTAGTTTTATATGGATTTTTTAAGCCATTACACCATCTCATATATGTTTGTACCTGCTTGTTTTAACCTATATTCTGGGTTTTATCCTTGAGCTATTTTGCTTGCCAATTGCCCATGTAGGGCCCACCATCTAAATAAAATCTAAATAAAATCAACTCTACAAGGGAAAACCATTATTTATTCTTTATCAATGATCAAAATTTGCCCTAGTAGGGCATAACTATTTTATCATGCTCACATTTTCTCTACTAGGGCACTTCTTCTTATATTCTTATTGGAGACCCCATTCTAGTGGTGCTTCCCTTCCTAAAGTAGAATGTTCTCCCTTTTCCTCTAATTCTAATCTCTCCACATTAAATCCCATGATGAAAATATTTTAGTGTTCAACTTGTCTCAGGATTGATCAATGCTCTAAATGTGTAGCTTGTACTCTCAAATTGGGTACAATTACAATGTGTCCCTTACATTTATGGATTGTATCTTTCCCATTCCCCCCATCTCTAGGGCCTATTATACCTCTAATTATATTTTTATCATTTATGGCAATAATGTGTGCAAGCATTAGCTCATCTGGATGTGATCTATTCCCTGGGTTAATCTCTCACTTTCTCTCTCTTTTTGAGAGTTCATCTTGCTCTTTCATCCTAGTATGCCCTCTCGAAGGGGCATCATGGGTCTATTATAATTTATTATTGACAATTATTTTATTTGAAAAGATGTTGTTTCTCCTTAATGTCTTGCTATACCTTCTCAAATAGGGGTAAAATGTAGACATCCAGTTCCTAACACCATTTGTGTTGAAATTGTCAATCTTACTCGAATTGCACTCAAATGCACATTTTAGGTCAAAATACATAAAACATATTAAATGGTTTGAACTTGTCATTTAAAAGTGCCATTTTACATCAAATTATTCCTAAATAGGGCAATTCATTTTATGGGTCAGCTAACTTTGATTAGATCATTTGGAGTCAAAATGACCATTTCACCATTTAATACTCTAGATCACTTTTTTCTTCTAATTTATTGGTACAGATCATGTACCTTTGTTATTTTATTTTGAAAACATACTAAATGATAATATGGTTCCAATGCATCTAGCGTCACCTTCTAATTCTTCCTAAGTCAAATTATGACCCAATAATATGACTTTCTGACCATTTTGATTAGTTGAGGACCAATTTTCAAATAATTGCGTAAATGTTGATTAACATTGTTTAAGGTTAATTAATCCAAATCAAGGGCTTAAGTGGATTTTACATGCGAGTTGTTGAATATTTATTTTTGAAAATTGATTCTTATTATCTGCATCACCTAGTGACATCATCTATGGGGTGGCATAAAATATCAAGATTATGGGTCACCCATGCCTAGTTGATGCCTCCCATACCTCTTCAATGCCCCTTATTCCAAGGTCATCTTGAGGATAATTATGCATTTAATTCGAAATATTATGATTATCCTCAACCTAAAATATCAATCTTGAGATGGATGGTTGAGGTTGATTTTGATCAAATCCAAAAATATATAAATAGGAGGTCTCACAACATCATTTCTAAGCTATTTTGGTGTAAGGTTATTATGCTCAAATATCTTCAAATATTGAACATTGAAAAGTTATAATGCTAAATTATTTGTACAAAGCTTCATTGATAGGCTAGTTTAGTGATTCCACATCAAGAGCCTAGGTTTTATGGAGTGTTCCTGAGGCATTGGAGGAGCTTACCACCATTGTTGACAAAGGCAAGGATGATTGATCAAGGGAGAACATGTTTTTAAACCACATAGTCATGGTGAATCCATTTGGGAAGGTAATATGGTGTTTCTTTATTTCATTTGTTTCTTTCTATCCTTTGTAATTACCATAGGAATAGATAGGCTTGGTTAGTTAGTTCTTTATACATGTTTCATTGTTTATGGACTAATGCTTGACTAACTTGCTTTGTAATCCTCTCTAAATGCACACATTATGTATGGGAGCATAATAATCTCAAAAAATTTGAGGGGGTATATGGGTAAATATTCATGGAAATAAGTTCTGTAATAGAGGTCTATATTTTATGAACAATCATCAAGAAGGTAGGTCTGTCTAAGCTACCAAAGATCCTATTTTGACCAATTTTTGGTTTTTTAGCTCATGGGTCCATGAAATGACATGGAATAACTTTTAAACCACTTATAACATATATAAGACTCTCTAAGTCTAATGTATAAACTATTTTAAGAAGAAGTTGGCATGTGTGAGTGCCTAGGAGGCCCAAAATAGCCTAAAAATGCCTATTTTTGCAAGTCTTCAAAGAGAGAAATGGTATAAATGAATGGATGAGGCCTAATGGGACCTTAATAATCATTATATGGCTCTTGGATCCATTATTATGTGTTTATATGGTGTCTTTCCGAGCTAAAAGTTCAAAAACACAAGGTTTTTGACATTTTATGAATGGTTGTAGGTTTAATAAAGATTTCCACCATAGTTGTAGGTCTTGAAGGTAGTATAAATCTTCATTTTCTCCCTCAAAATAATTATATGGATGATTGGAAGCCTTATATAGGTTCAAAAGTGGTTCTCATGGTGATAAATGGCATTAGGAGCAGGTTCTAGGATACTTACATGAAGGTGGCTCGAGCTTGAAGAGCTCCATCAATGGAGTCCAAGAGATTTGTAGGTTTCATGGTGTCTTTTTTAGGTTGGAGGAGAAATTTTGAGTTGAAAAAAAAAATAAAACATAAAAAATAAAACACTCAAAGATAACCTCTAGGTTCAGTTACAAGCATCAAATGCCAAGATCACTAACCATGTTGCAAAGTGACTTTTAAAAGCCAAGTGGAATGGGGCATAGAAGTGAAAGTGGAGGAGTTTGGGGGGTTCAGGATAAAATTGGAGAATTAAATGATATTTCTAGTCTTTGAATACTTTTATAAAATCTAGTGGAGTGTGACATCATCTTCCTCAAAGATTTTTGTCTTATAGTGCCTTTTTTAGACAATGAGAAGGATTGAAGACCATTTTGACCTTTAGAGGCTAATTTTATGAGAGAGGATCAATGATTAATTAATTTTAATGTTTATGGGACTCTATGAAAGGTGGTTGAGTGACATTTATTGATTTTTTGAGAGGGTTTTATCCTCTCTCTTCCCTTTTCCCATATATCTCCATTTTCTTCCCCATTTAAAGATATAATCTCATTTAACAAGGAAAAAACCTATCAAAATTTTGTAACATATCCTTTATAAGTAATAAGATAACTTATTTTGCCTATCTCTTTCTTGCATCTAGTGCTCTAGTAAGTATGTGTATGATTGATTTATGGAGAGGTGTTCTTCCTTGGTAATTGTCCTTTTTTGCCTTTTTGTAGGTATCCCACCATTGTTATAGGTATATCATGTTAAATTGACGTTCTTAAAACTAAATCTTAGGAGCAATCAAAGCTGCTTCAACTTCTTGTTCTAAAACATGATGCACTTGATGTTTAGAACCATCAATATTGTCCACTTGCTACTCCATCATGTTTGAAAGTGATTCAACCTCAGATTGAGGTTTGAACTTCTCCTCAATCACAAAACTTTCTACTTTGACTTCATTAGAATCCTTCATGACTATAGTCTTCTTAACAGTAGTTAGGCACTCATTTTCATGGTTAATCAAATACTTTTATTCATGCTTATGAGATTCATCAACAACCTTACTATAATATTCATGTTTCTTAGGAAGGGGAATTGACTTACTCATTTGTTCAAATTATTTAACTATGGCATGAAACTGCTACCATAGATCATCTTATTCTTCATGCCTATCACATTCTTGGACTCTTTTATCTTGTGTAGGTATAATGGAATTATTTTCATCATCATATTGATCTACAATAGTTTGAATAAAATTATCATCATGCATATGAACAAGGTAATTTCCCTCAGCTACTTTTGAAAAAGAATTATAAATGCATACCTTAGATTTTTCATCTCTTTCCTGATGGATAATATATGTGCCAAGATCAGTTTGTTCAATCAAAGTGTATGGATCATGTCCATAAGTATCAACACCATAATCATCTAGGAAAATTTTAGAGTTACCTTCAATCTTGGAGGATGATCCAACATCGATAACATACTCCTCTTGATCATTGATTGTATAATTGAGATTAGAGCTTGCTTCTACATATGGCTCAATATGAAAATTAGCCAATGGTTATGTATTAGAATTTACCTTTGATCCATACCTTATATTATAAGGCCAATAAGGACCAATCAACTGAGAGATATCCTCTTATCTTGGATGTGAAATCCCTTGAGAGACAGATAACAAAGTGAGCAGACAAATCAACCACTACTATATCTTGAAGGATAGGAAAGCTTGGACAATCATGAAAGAAAACTCTCAAACACTTGACAAGTCCCACTGACTTAGTTGGTGTTCCATCAATTTATAGCATTGACTTATTGTATGTTTCATATTTAAATCTTATCTACTACAAACTTAGGCATAACTAAGGTACTTGCCCCACTATCCATAATGCAGTTGTGAACAAGTTTATCTCCCACAAAGAGAGTGAGGTACAAGGGTGGGGGATTTTTAGATTTAGAAGAGGGTTACACAATGTGAGTGGGGGAATTAATGAGTGTAACATTACCATTTCTTGATAGTTGAGGACTGAGGTGGATTTGAGAAATCTATTATTAAAGAAGCTCCTTTTGATTGGGCATGTGAAACACTTCATAAAGATAGATACTAAATTTAGCATTCTTCAAATAATAAATGATGTTCAAAAAATGAACATTTACATTTTATTGTGTTCTTGAAGGCAAAAAAGTGACTTGAACTTGAGGCAATGGAACACTTTGAGTCACCCTTCCTACATTCTGATTTGAAATAAGTACACAAATTATAAGGATTGTCTCACTTGTAGTTACACCTTGATACATTGTAGGAGGGTTACTTAGACTTGTGTCAACACCGTGGACATATCCTAAAGCCTTCCTCTTTGATTTTTTATTACCTTAAACTGAAGTATTTTGATTGAGGACATATGTGTCTTCCACTATAAAGTTTACAAGGTTCACTTTTTGGGACTGTCATCCTTCATTTAATTACATGTAATTCTCATCTTCTATTGACAATAAAGGAGTAAATACTCCTTGAGAAACCAAGTCTTATCCTCCATATTTATTTGAATCCATGTATTTTCCTTTCTACCATTCATCTCCTTGGACCAAGTTACTATGAACTGGGACCATGGCTCTTATGTTAGAGGTGAAAGTTGGGTTATATGCATTTAATGGCATATTGAAGTTAGGCTAGACTTGCCCTCTCCCTTGACCATATTACTAAGGTGGGAACCTATTTCCTTTTTGAGGATAGGGGGAGGGGTTTTGGTTAACTACATACTATATATGTAGTTACCTAATCTGAGCTTCTAAGGCATTGTACCTTGCATTTAAATCAATGGTATCTTCTACCTTTTTTAGGGCAACTCTAGATTTGGTGTTTGCATTTTGGATTTGAGAAACATTTGGATTATCAAAAGACATATTGGGAAGAAGAGGAATTGAGACTTTTGGAGGTAATTCTACAACTTGTATTAGGACATTCTCATCTCTAATGGCTATGCCATAAGCTTCAGGTAAGGTGTAACCACCCATGGACTACAACATGATGGCTATGTCAGTTCCAATATCCCTTAGGTATGTATGGAAAAAAAATCTTGTTGGGGGTCTCATGGAATGAGGTCACCTATACCAAGTTCATTGAAATCTTTCATTGAAGACATGCATAGTTTCCTTAGGACACATTTGAATTACATTGAGTTGATGAATGAGTAATGTGTGATCACTTTTATCTTCAAACCTTGAGGTCAATAATTCTTCAAAATCATCCCAAGTGGTGATACACCCTTCGAGCAATGTCCTATACTAGTCAAGTGATTTTCATCTAAGGGACATGGTAAGTAGTATAATTTCAATATTCACTTCAATGGCATTATGAAATCTACAAAAGTTAGAGATGTCCTTAATATTCTCACTAGAGGTGACATGGCCTTCCTCATTGAAAGTGGGAACATTCTTGATAACTTTAGGATGTATATCATCATATGCATTTAGGTGTATGGGGTTTTTAGTGTTAAAGGTTGGGAAGGAATATTATCAAACCATGTTATCCTCATTTTCCTCTTCACTCTCTTGATCTTATTCACATGCAAAGTCTTATTTTTATTCAAAATTCAAGATAGGATGAGTATGTTGAACTTAAAGAGGAAGTTCAGGTTAAAGGAGTGGGTTTATGGGATTGATACCTTTACTAGTAATTGACCTAGTAAGGACCACGAAATATGAATAAATAAAGGATCAAAATTGGTTTACAAATAGATATTAATTTTAATAGAGTCACCAAATGTTGAGTAGAACACCATATGAAACTATAATGTTGTCAAGACCAGTATTCACCTTGATAAGATGCACTTGAGACAGTGGTCCCATCGGGCATTCCAGGACTATTGATACTCAACCTAGAAATGGTTGTTGAAGCCTAATCTATATTGAGTGAAACATTAGAATACCTATATGCCAATGTGTTGCCTATAATAGAGGTAAACCTCTAGTTTTGAGGGCTAGCTCCCTACATTTTTCTTTGATTACTTATCACCTACACTATTTGATTTATTCAATGAAAAGGGATAGAAATAAAATGAAAATAAAATACCCTAATGAAGTGATAAATCAAAATGATATCCACTAGACTACCATATACTTACACTATGAAACATGACTCATAACACTAGTCTCAACATCTTAGATTTCTCTAACATAAGTATTTCAAACATGGAGGTAATATGCATTGTACTACTCAAGGTGAGTGAACCAAAGGTTAGATTGTAGACACTAAGGATACTCTTTACACTTGAATATATACAAATGTGATAGTTATATTTCATGTGACCTTTATAGGGAGAACTACTTGCATTAGACATTTAATAGCAAAGAGAAGGTAAGGATAAATACTAATCACTTGACACTCTACTAGCCACCACTTCACACACTTAGACAAGAAGTTTTTGAAATAAAAACTAGATTGGAAATATTTATTTAAAAGGAAAATATAGTATTAAAAATAACATGGATTCACCATACTGGGTGCATATTCTCCTTAAAAAAGCCAAAATGTCTTGCATTTATAGAGCATGTGAGAAGAGAAATAAGAAGGGAAGTGGAAAGGTCAAGATGTAGAAAATAGTTAAATTTTTAGATAATAGATTGGAGAATATACAATTAAGGTCTTCTTAGATAAGTTTCAATCTAAAGCATGACAAACACTTCAAAATGGCATAAAGACTCTTCAACTAGCCTTCTTGAAACTGCCTTCATGATGAAACATATCTTGACCACTTGAAAATAAAATAGGAATAATTGACACATAGATATTTTAGGGAGGTTTGAAACAAGATTTTAAAGTCATCAGATACTTCCCAAACTAACATCCCTCTTCATGACACTTGTGTTCACTTACTACATTCATTTACTATCCCTCTTGGCTTCAATCTTCACACTTGTCATTCAATTAACCTACAATTTCTCAGGATAATCTATGGAAGGGGTGTTAGGAAACATATTTATAACCCATTTTCCTTCCACTACATGAGTTATACATTAAAAATATCCCAAATTAAACCTCTCATCTTCTCAGTAGGTAGTCATTTATCATTTTCACTATCTGTCTAAGATTTCCTATAGTGAACTATGTATTAGAGGTATTTCCATGCTTATCTATGGTGATAAATGAATATATGGAGATAAATAAGTCCCTATTTAGCATCTTCAATGGCCTTCATCCACCAATTCTCCTCTGTACCTAAAAAAAAAGTTAAATCTTGTAAAAACCCCTGAATTAGGTTTGTCTATACAAGAGAGAGTATGGACTAGATGGATGTTCAAGATCCTGAGAGAGTATTCAAAAAATAAAAAACACTTTCAAGGACAAATTAACCTTTCTTAGTGCATATCCAATAATCTTTTCCTCATCAAGGGTTCAACAAGGGTTTTAAGAGGTTTTGGTTCTTAAAAATAGTTCATAAAATCCTAATGTCCAAACCCTAAAATAATTCCACAAATATTAAGTATAGGACCCTCCAAAAATATTCCTATTTACTTAAATTCTCATGCTTGGTGTCCAAACAAATATGAGCACTTGAATATGGCATCTTGAGCTTTAAAACATGTTCTGAGTACCCCTATCATAAAATTGGGTCAAAATGACCAAATTAGTGTCACTCTATATAAACCAATGGCTCTGATCAACCTTATACATCCCATTAAAGGCTCTCAATTGGATTGAAAGGTTCATGTGGTCATATAAAAGGAACTAGGCACCTGTAGGGTTTATGCATAGTTGTATGCCTAATAGGCCTAACTATGTTTGATGGCCTATGACCACATCTAAGTGGTTTCCAATAATTTTGAGTGATATTAAACCTTCATTCATCCTTATAAAAACCTATCGAATAATTTTGTAGTGTATTTTTATTCTCCCTTTCCTCCATTCTTCATTATGTACTCTACCTATAGTTTTATCTAGACTGGGAGTGCCCTCTGTCTGAGATAAAATAGAGGAAATTTACCCTATTTTCCTAGATAAGATAATATTATGGAGAAATTAATTATGTAATGAGGACCTTGTATACAAAATTTCAAATCATGATCACCTATACAACTCTCTCAACACTCCAAAACCTAAGACTAACTTCTCAATTCTAGTGAATACCTATAGGGTCTAGAACCTCAGGGTGAGTGTGGAGTCATAACTTGTCTTTGTTATAATTTATTATTATAAGAGTCTCATGAATTTGATGTATCCACTATGACAGTGGTATCAACATGTATATCCATCTTACATTTTAGTGTGTTAACCAAGGCCTTTCACTAGTATGAGTTAGTCTGTGACTATAGGATATTGTAGACATTCACCTTAAGAAGATGGGATTTATGTAGGTGTCTATTATGCTTAATCATTGTGTTTCATTCCCTTATACTCTATTGAGACCACTGAGACTATTTCACAATTGAATGGACTCATCTCTATTTTTAGGTCATGCTCTTACTACTACTAAGAACCAGTCTTCTATATGTACTAATTGTAAGTGGCAATTTAGGGGAAATAAAGACTCTTATAGGTGATGGTGTATGTCTTAACCATAAAATTCACCTTATTTAGATAATATTGATATCATTAGTGTCATCCAAACATATGTGATCACTTTTCATGCCTAGAGACCATATTTTCACTCAATACTATGTGTCACTACAAGTTTGTTTGATTTTAGTCATCTTAAATGTTTATCGAGTCTTTTAGGTCAAAATTGTCTGAGTTAGAAACCACTCAAACATCATCATCTCTTGATCAAGAAACCACTTTATTTTGTCAAGAACGTTCCCCTATACTTGGGATAAAAGATGGAAACTACTAGACCTACCTAGATCTCAAGAAACTTTACCATGGAAAGACTAAATGTATGAGCAAAATGTGATTCAGAGAAGTTAAGATAACATGTCTAAATTGTAAATTTTTAAATTGTGGACATGTTTCTAGGTCTATATTCCAAATAATGTCTTTACCATTGTCACAATGATTTTTTTATAAATTATCATACCTTAATTAAGGTTTCAAAAGAGTTCAAACATATTCATATCAACCCTACTCAAACCTCTATGGATTGAACTCAGACCATTGATAGATACTACCTATAGGTGCTACTACATATAAGACTGTGTGTGGTGGATTGGTTCTCATAACCAATATTTATCTCTTTTTAATAACTTATTCTTAGTGTTTATACCTTAGGAGACCTCTCAAAACCTTGAAACCTTATTATATCATCACCATGACTAATAAAAGCTTAGTTTTTTTTACTATAGGTGATAGTAAAAAGGAAACCTATCTATGTGCAATTTTTATTATGCTTTAGACCTTTCACTCCATCATTGCCACTTTTGAGACTCAACCTTCAAAGGGGGAACTAGTCACCATGATATGAGAGGTTGGAAACAACATCACCTTGGATTACGCTTGTTTTGAAGACCAAAATAGAGAGATAATATTTTCCAATTGATGAAACACTATTTATAGATTATATGGAGTCTGTATGCAATGAGAAATGCATCAGATCTATAAATCAATCCTAGCTCATAGAAGATATATCCTACTTACACTTTTGACTAGGGATGCATTAGATAACTAGGGTCATGGCCAATATGCATTTGCTAGACCTAATAAAGGGATATCTTACCATATTATCACTAGGGAGGGGTTTAAAGCCTCTAATCAAGCAAAACTATGGAATAACCCTAACTAGGTCCTATGTTTTCATAGTCACTATAATAATAAGTAAATCAAAGATTCTAATCTAGTTCTCACAAAAGCTTGTGTCACAAAGTGGAGGTAATAAACATAAAAGGTAGACATGCATATAAGACATATACTCACATCAATGTATACATAATCCTAATACATAGAAAAGAAGTGCAAATACATATCTATTTACTCTTACAAAGGAAGAACAAAGTTAGGAACACTTACGTTTAAAGATGAACCCACTAAGCCTCAATCTCTCCCTTGGCCAAGGTGATTCACAAGAGGTTATTGTGGTATGTAAGGATGAAAAGGATAAATCATCTCTAGGTTATGCAACCTATCAATGCATCTAAAATAATTCTCTACAACATAAGATCTGTATCTCCAAAGAAAATATGAAACCCTAAGATTGTTCCTAAAGTAGAATGGTGGATAAGTAGAGGTGCAATATATCTTAATTATTCATCTCTTCTATTAGAAATTACAAAATGATTGTGTTTATAGAGGTATATCTAACCCTAAACCCTTCTAAAAGTTTAAACCAACAAGGTTGACCCAATTGACCTAGTATCATAATTGATAAAAACTCATTAGGCCACAAACTAAGTCAGTGAGGGGCTGAACTAGACCCTTAATAAGTTTTGTCAATAAGAATACAAGGTCAACACAACTGATATAGTCATGTAAACTATAAAAAATGGGCTTAGGTTAGGCAAAGGTAGGGTAAATTTTAAGAGCCCATATATAAAACACTCTTAGATTCATTTAGGTGAATCTAATTTGTAGCCTTGGTGAATTGATAGGTACATAAGTTTTTTTTATTTTTAGGTTTTCCACCCAACCATCTAGTTGCATGAAGTAGCTAAATGACCTAGCCTAAATGTATTCCTAACCTAAATGGTGATGATGAGTGGTTAGGATGAATGGATCTACTGAATAGATATACTAAATGGCTGGGTGGAATGGCTCTATCGAGTAATTATGCCAAATGAATAGATGAATGATTGACATAAATGGATCTCTTAGATGACTAAGCCAAATGGATCTCCCTGGTGAATGCTATTGAAATTCAATTTGGCACTGTTATTCAGTCTTTCATTTGGTAGTGTCATTTGATAGTATTATCAGGTAGTATCATTCATCATTACCATTCGACACTTCTATTTGACTAAATCAAGATTCAAAGGTGTTTTGTTATTTGGTATCAAGATTGAGAGTTATATTATATATATATATATATATATATATATATATATATATATATCTTGTGAATTAAATTTTTTTCAAAGATAATACTATAAAGGGTTGGCAAGCTAACCCCAAAAATAATTTATATCCCTAAAATTTTGGTGATTTGGTCCCATTAGCCGACCCTAAAATTTTTTTAAAACCAAAATCCAAAAACTAGAATATTCATGAATTAACGAATATTCACCACTAAAATTTACCCTAAGAAAAGGGATAATGAAGGTGGTAAAAGACTAGAGGAGTGTGTAAAATAGGAGGAAAATATTATGGGATTTATTTTTAAGAGACAAGTGTCTAGATATTAAGTGGTAAAAGGGACAATAATCATGTGAAGCACCAATGGTCTACCCACCCCTTTCCTAGTGTATCCCTTAGGGTGTACACTTAAAGAGATTGAGACTCGATAGGTTCTTACAAGATAGAGAGTGTTAGTAATTGATAAAAGTTTAAAATTATTATATGTATACATATGCCCCACTTGAAGCTTATCACATGTCATGTAGGTGTAACTGGGGATGGTGCTTTGGGAAAAGAATATGACAACACATAACACTGATTCTAAATAAAGTGTAGTAAAGAGAAAATAAGATAAATGAAAGGACATAATTGAAAAAAAACATACCTTTACTTACCTTAGTGATGTAGATAAAGAAAGAGACGCTAGATATGTGAAGGCATCTAATGTGAAAAACATTAGGAAAACTTATAGAGGTTAGCAAAAAAGAGAGAAGAATCAAAAAATTTGTAACATATGCATATAATAGTTAGATAGATTCTCTATGACATTAGTATTTTAGAACTTTTTATGTTTTGAAAAATGAGTTAGTAGAAACAAAGATATGATCAAAATAAGAAATCATATGGTAAATTTTTGAAGGGTAAATAATTTTGAAATAATAAATATAAATAGGGTGAAAAAGAATTCATTTGCTATTATTACTATTATAAGAAAAATAGATCTTTGAGAAACCTAGTGAGAGCCTAGAGAGCTAGAATGATGAGGAGAAGATAGTTGAGATGAGGAGGATGTGTACCAACCACAACAAGTTTAATATAGGTAAGAAATTGAGAATTTAAAATTATTGAGTATTTTTATTTGAAATTGAGTGTTTTATATAAATTTGTGAATTAGGAAAAATCTAGATACCAGAATGAAACCTAGGAAATTATTAGGGACAGTAGAGGTCAAATGGGGTACTAGGTAGAAAGGGGTTGGAGAAATAAATACATAAGGCATTTATAATAATTTGTCTCTATGAATGAACAAGGTCAATTGAGTTGACTTAGTTGGTATAAAATAAAAAATTGAGTGGGCTGACTTAATAGGGAATGGCTAACTTAGTTGTTTGAGGAAATGGGTTGACATAGTACTATATCACTAACTTAGTATGTTGTCTACATGGATATATAGTACTGCTAAAGGAAAAAGAAGGTCGACTTAGTTTTTTAAGTCCAAGGTGATTGACTTAGTACTATATGGTTGCCTTAGTTATTTTTTAAGTGGTTGATATTGTACTACAATGAAAGAAGGGGCCTGATATAGTACTATTAAGACATAGGGTGGCCAAATTAGTGCTGAAAGGGCCAATGCAGTTTTAAAATAAGTTAATTTAGTAAAAAGTTAAATAAATTAAATCAAATTAGTTTATTTTTTTTAATTTTAAATAATGTATTTGGATTATGAGTGATATGGAGGTCTAATACATCCTTTGTTGTTTTAATTTTGTAGAGACATCAGAGATTTTGGTAGATGCATCATGGCTACCAGATTTATTGGAGTGCTTGATGGATGTAGACATAGCCAAATTGGTTATGTTGGGTTTGGGAGGCATCATAGAGATGAGGAGGATCCCACTGAGGGCTAATCTTGGGGTGATGTTCATGGGATCTTGGGAGCATTTGACCAACACATTTTTATGGGTGGTGGATGGGGATACCGTAGAGGTTGGTATCACTTTGGAGTACATCCATGAATTTATTAGACTTCTCATAAGGGGTAAATTGGTGATCATAGGGACACCAAATGACCAGGAGGAGAGTTAAGCACTAGCTTGATGGGTGATGTGCTCAGATAGGATTTAACCAAGATTAAGGATGAGTTTATTTGATGGGTATATTACATAGATTCTAGATATCTAGAAGGATGTGATAAGACTTGTGATAGCATGAGTGATGTGTCACAATTTAAACATCAAGGTACCATTATATGTGATAGCCTTATGTTAGTTTATATTAGATTAGGGGGAACTTTATGATTTGGGTTCTATCATTTGGGTTTAGCTCATATATGATATGTATTGGATGTTATCTAAAGGATATAAGACCATGGGACTAGTGGTACTATTTAATCCCTGGATATATGAGAGGTTTCTAATGTATCATCCAATTGGGTTACCGCATGTGATCGATGATCGATTGCCTTGGGTTTTGAGGTGGAGATAAGATTTGATGGCATAAGCCATTCCCCACATGCTAGTGTTGTATATGGTCACACGAAGAGAGATTATGTAAGATACTTATTCACACATTATGATAATTTGGTCAAGTTGGGTGACTATGGTGTTAGGGTTAACATAAGTGTAGATCACATGCCACTACACCTAGTGGGTAGAGCCAGAACCAATGGCACATTTGACTAGAAAGTTTAGACTCCTTTATTTAGTGTCTCCTATAGTGGTACCTAAATTTTAGGCTTATCATGTGAGAGATTTTAGGGTGAGAGGAGGAAGAAGAGCATCATTTGAGAGACTAAAGATCAGACTATGGCATGTGAGACCATGGACTAGTTGAGCATGGTATTTAATAGCTAGAGAGGGCATGGATATGGATGTGGGGGTAATTTAGGTACCAAATTTGGAAGAGAAACAACCACCTTGGTTGCACCACTGATAGAGATGCCAATAGTGAGATAGAACATAGAGGGTGGTAGTCTAGAATGGTCTATCAGTCAACCCATGGTAGAGCTAGTCTATAAGGCACAATTTAGGAGAGGATTGATATGTGCATGGGTGGTGACTCCAAGGTTTGATTTGATTGGTAGGAATCTAAAAAATGAGGTTCTTAGGGTAATATTTTATGGAGAGACTATGTTTGATGGATGAGCAGATGAGGATACGATGATAGGCGACATCAAGACATGTAATAAATGTTATAATTTTTAGTCTTTGATATATAATACTAGTTGTATATTATTATAGATAGATATAATTTGAGATGTATATGTGATCTGATATCTATTTGGTTTGAATTTTATATATCCTACAAATGAGGAGGTCTGATGGGGATCCTTGATGATGGGATCACACCATGATATTCTAGATGGGGTGTTGGCAGCATATGACCCCACCACATTGGATGATATTATAGTACTATTAGAACTTGGATTTTCACCCTTTGAGGAGATGTCTTAGCTCTCCTAATCTAAGTGGTATAATGGAAACATCTCACTTGTTGTGGGTAATCAATATGTGAGATAAATCTCTAGAAGGGCTAGTTCCCTTGATACACTCTTTGAAACACTCTCTCACTTATCAACTTTTCATGAAAAGGGTTAAGAAGACAAAATTAGAAAGATAAAGGTTGATGTAAAAATATTGAATTTCCACATATTGACTAAATTTATACTACTTAGAGCAAAATAAAGCTTCTTTCACACAAAACTCACAACTCAAGACAAATTGTTACATCAATGTTTCATATACTAGGTTCAAGAGGTATGTTGATGCTTAGGAGGGTAATGAATGATATTTTAGGAGAATACAATCATAAATCACTTATAAAACTCTTATACACTAAAATATAATAATAATAAAGACCTATAATAATTACTCTTCTGCACACTTGTTGAACAATCAAGGATAACATGCTAGAAAAGACCATCTACTATATAATACCAACAAGATTGCAACAATACTTAGTTGTAAAACATGTAACTAGAAAAATTATATTTTTTTTATTAATTCAAGAGAGATTCAAATACAAAGTTTGATAGAGTTTCACCATTAACCAATAGAGGATGCTCAAAAGAGCCCAAAAAGTCACTACTTATGGCATTTAGGAGAGGAGTGAGACAAGGGAAGTCTAAAGGTCACTTTAACACTTGTCAAGATAAGAAAATGAGTTAAATGTCAATGAGAATAGAATATGAAACTGATCATGAAAATTTAGAAGAGACATGTGGCATTCCAAGTCATGAAACTCATGAAATGTGGCATAGGAGTTCTCATTTTGCACAAAGAAAATGCCTTGATCATTCACCTCTATTATAACGTCCCAAAACTAACTAGGGATAGATATAATGATTTGATTGAGAGGAAAACATTTCAAACATTCTTCTCCATGCATTGGTTATAGTCTTAATTGTATGGAATCTTTTGGAAGTGAGTTATCACCATCTACAATCCAAGAAAACTCCTCTTTCACACAGCTTTTACACTTGGCTTCCAAAATGGTTTCATTTTATCATGAAAATCCATAAAATGGGGTGAATGACATGTGTCAATACTATCCATGGCCTTATATTACTTAGGTGTACCTTAAATATGCTTCCACTTGAAGTTTTCAAACTTCTCACCATCATGTTCACTATGCCAATTCTAATTAGCTGAGATTAGATCTCTAGTAGGCACAATTAGGATTTTTTATGAGGCATGAAATGAACATGGGGAGTTAGCTTAAATCTCTAGCTTCCTTCCAAAATTGAATTCATCTCTTGAAACCTCCTAGAATCTACACAATTCACAAAATAGTCAAGAAAACTAGTTTTATACCCTATATATACATATTCCATATAACTCATCTTAGTGATAGGGAGCCTGACTAAGTCTTTTACAACATCCAATCATTTTTCTAGGCAAACTATGCCATTTTGGTGCATTATCTCCTTCATTTTCCACATCAAGTCTAGAACCAAGGTTTGCAAGGGTTTTGAGTCTCTTGTGCTCTTAAAGATTGTTCATAAAGGTTAGACATTAGAATTGAAAAAAATTACACAAATTAAAATTTTAATACCTCCATCAACCTCCCTAAACTCCTTGAATCCCTGTGCAAATCCTCATGAAAGATGTGAGCATTTGAAGTCACCTTATCGAGCTTGTTTTCACATTTTGCACAAGTGTGATGTAGTTTGAGCCAAAAATGGATTCCCATAAAACTTATTTACCTTACACAAGCTTTATCACCTCTATAACAACCTCAAAAACATGCTCTAATAGGTTATAATGACCAATTGAGGCTAGAACTAACATTGAACCCCATTTGGATATTGGGCTTAAACCTTGCCTAATAGGCTTGTCTATAACCATGGAGTTCTAGACCACTTTTTTAATATTATCCCTTAAGTTCTTGGTTTTCCATGTTTTATTATGTGTTATTAATATTTCCAAACCCTTTTATAAGGTTTCTTTAGTTCTTAGTTCATATTCTTAACTCTTCTTTTCGAAAAGTGCAGGTTTCATGTACAAGGGGAGTGCCCTCTATCTAAGACAAAATAGAGAGAACTTCCCCTATGTGTCCATAAAAACCAAATGTTTAAGGGGTTTATCTAATAGGTAAGGACATTTTACATAATTTCATCTTCTAGTCATGCCATTTGACCTTGTAATACTTGTCAAAACCAAAATAGACCCTCACTAAGATAGAATGTGCAGGGTGTAAAATGTAAACTATGTATGTTGATTCATAGAGGTCATTATTAATATATTTATATGATATTGGTGTATAATTATGGATAAATTTACATTTCCCAAGGGTGTACCATGCTTTTTGATCCCTACTAAACTCTTCAAGTCATACCCTTGAGTTGACTGCTTAAGTTGTTGACTATGTTTGCAACATTTCTTCTTCAACAATGAATATTGTAGGTGGTTATGATTATTTAAGGCTTATATATAGAGTATAAAAACAATATTAGAGTCATATAGGATTGGTTTATACTTTTAAACCCATTTAGAATCATATTTATGCATTGGTAACCCTCACACTTCACTCCTCAACCCACTGTTTACTACAATCAAACACAATCAACTGTGTTGGGAAGGGTAAGACCTTGTAGGTGAAGGTTACTCCTTTAAAAGGTCACTCATCATTATTAAACCTCATAAAACATTTGAAATCATATTTCATCTATCAATCTTAATGAATCCATTTTCAAGCATCTATCTAGACTGTGTGCTCCTACAGTTAGCTATAGGCGTGCATTTTATATAATGGAATCCTATAGGCACATGTTGGACCTTGGAAGATCACCAATAAAATCCTCTTGATGATATTTTAGATCATAAATTTAACTTATATGATTTTTAACCATTCAAATATGTTTTCATAGTCTAGTTTTTCAATATTAGGTGAAGAGGGCTCTTTTAGGATCAAACCTATAGATGTCAATGCAGGGTTTTAGTGTTGAAATAGGCAACTTTGAGACTTCAACCATCACCCTCCACCAATCCTCTTGACTTAATATTTGGAATATATGTTCTTCTTCATGGATAATAAAATCAATGGTAATTTTTATGTACTAAGAGTCTTTATAACCTTGTTATAGGATATCCATAAAATAGCTTGGACCTCTATTTTCACTTTTTATGGAAAATGTCCCTGAACCCAATCATCTTATATTTGAGAGTGATCCAAACCTCCATTTGATCATTTGACACTTCAATAAGGTTTATTATGATCAATTCCACCTATAAATATTTTAATGAATGGTTTTTTTATGTTCTAACCTCCCATACAAGGACCTTCATAGTTCTATGATGCCCCTATAGGTGAGTATTTTCATATACATAGGTAATAAGCAAAATTGGGTAGTATGCAAGATACCTATGTTTATGAAAACTTATATTATTTCACAAAGTGTTAAAATTAAATCTTATATATATTAAAGATTTAATCATCTATAAAATTCTCCATCTCAACATGGCATCATCAAGGAGATTCCTGTAGGTGTGTATGAGTTGTATGCAGGTAGTAAACATGAAATAGAGTAATGTGTGTGGATGAATGGCCTCATGAACAAATTAAAATAATTTTTAATCCATAAAATACATGTTTTTCATTTTTGAGATCCTAAGATAAGCTTCAAAACATCTATTCCAACATGAAAACTTCTTGCAAACACCTGTTAAAGAACAAACAATGGTGTCTAATGGCTACTTTGTGTGGTGCATGAACTTGAAATCAATCTAAATCCTCTTCAAACCTTAAAATATAGAGTAATGTGTGTGGATGAATGGCCTCATGAACAACTTAAAATAATTTTTAATCCATAAAATACATGTTTTTCATTTTTGAGATCCTAAGATAATCTTCAAATCATCTATTCCAACATGAAAACTTCTTGAAAACACCTATTAAAGAACAAACAATGGTGTCTAATGGCTACTTTGTGTGGTGCATGAACTTGAAATCAATCTAAATCCTCTTCAAACCTTAAAATATAGAGTAATGTGTGTGGATGAATGGCCTCATGAACAACTTAAAATAATTTTTAATCCATAAAATACATGTTTTTCATTTTTGAGATCCTAAGATAAGCTTCAAAACATCTATTCCAACATGAAAACTTCTTGCAAACACCTGTTAAAGAACAAAAAATGGTGTCTAATGGCTACTTTGTGTGGTGCATGAACTTGAAATCAATCTAAATCCTCTTCAAACCTTAAAATATACTCTCTTTAGTTATTTATTACTCAAATAAGTTGATATATCCCCAATACAACTCCATGAACATGCTAAACATACTTTATACATGTGATTGCAAGTGAAAGTAAGTAAAGAGTTGACTTATGACAATGACAAGATTGAATGTTGATCAAATCATGTTGTGATGAAAAAATGAAGGGAGGAATTATTATGGAATTTATATATGTGAAACATCATATTCCATTTACATGAGACCTCTATAGAGAACTACACGTTCTGCAATAAGGCAAGCTTGATCGAAACTTCAAAATGGTGATACCTTCTTGTAACATGATATAACTTGCCTATAAAACAACATGAAACATGAAAACAAACATGGAGAAAATTTTGGGAGAGATACAAAATAATATGGAGTCAAATTCACCAGTTGGATTGTATGAACTTGTCCAAATTGGAACAAAACCTATAGGGTATAGGAAACAATGAGCATAAAAACATAGTCAACTTATTAGAGATGGTTCATAAATCATGGTTAACCAATTATTTCAATATTTTTATGTAAATTAATCTCTTCAAGTGTAATATCACTCCCCAAAAGTTTTTAGTTTGAAACTTCTTCTATTGTCTATACTAAGCATGAACCTACTGATCACTTATATGTGTATAGAAGGGCAAAGAAGGAGCATAATGGTTTTGAGCCTTTTTATCACTTGTAAAGCATGTCAAGAACTTATATGAGTTTTAGGAAGATTAATAGACATTACATGACCTTATCCCACATGTCACCTTTCCTCATGGGATGTACAAGTGCTAAACTCCTCTTTTTTTAGTTGGTTTCTTGAATTTTAGTTAGATAACTTGAAATATCTAGATGGGAATAACATTCATGCTAGTTAATCTAACTTATTGGACATTTTAAAGGAAAATAGGACACTTAAACACCTTGAAATCCATTTCACTTGCATTTATGACTTCTAAAAAGCTACTAAGTGACCCAAAATGACATAGAAACTAATTCAACCATGACCAAGGCTAAAAGGAATAAAATTACATCAAATGGATTATAACATACCCAATGAAAAATTATTATACCCCTAAAAAATCTTAAAATTAAGTTTTTTAAATATAAGGGTCCAAATTTCATCTTAAAGTTAAATTTGGTCAACAAAATAGTGACTCATAGGGGTAGTATACCTTCTATACTAAAGATCGGTAGCCTTATCAATCCATGAGCCAAGGGAGTCAATGAATTATTAAATATAATTGGAAATTAATTTTATAAAACACACATAAAACAACCACACCAAACAACATAAAACAAAGCAACACACCAACAAGACTCACATATGTGCATATGCACTTCGAGAAAACAAAAAAAAACATCTATGTAAAAAGAGAGAGGAGGATTTTAATAGAAATGATTAAGATATATCCCATTTATTGGGATAGGAATATCTTCTCCATCCAAATTTAAGAGTTGAAAATCATTATTTTACTTGCATTGAGTGATGACATAAGGGCCACTCCACAAACCATCAAAATTTGTGTGTTTTCTAGGCTTATTCCTATCTTCATCCCACTTTATGACAATGTATCCTTATTGAAAGGTTCTTGGAAGGGATTTATTATCAAAACACCTATTTTTTTGATCTTGGTGATCTCTCATAGTATGCATGCCTTGATCCCTTATTTCTTCAAGCTTTATCAACTCATATAATATGACCTCCATGACTTCATTTTCCATCAACTCTAGTTGGTAAATGAGATCCAAAGCTGGTAACTCAAGTGAAATAGGAAACCTATCTTCTCTTCCATAAACAAGTGTATATGGTGAATTTACAATGGCTCTTTTGGGTGTGATTCTATCATCCCAAAGAGTTGTCTTTAATTTGGAATGACAAGTTCTTTGATTCTCCTCCATTATCTTCTTGATAATCCTAATTAGATTCATATTAGTGGACTTAGCTAGTCCATTCCCTTATGGATAATAGTTGGAAGAAGTAATAAGATATATACCATGTTTTAAATCCCACTCACTTGTCTTCATTCCAAGTAATACCAAAGCATTATCTAAATTTATTCTTGAAGGAGCCCCAAATCTTGTCACTGTGCCTTCATATAAGTCTAAAACTAAACTTTCATTTGCTTTCTTGAGAGCCATAACCTCCACCCATCTTATAAATTAATTTTTTTTAATCAACACCCACTTGTGGCCAACACCAGAAGGTGGGTTGATTAAGCCTATGAAATCTAGACCCCATTACATAAAAGGATGGTCTACTTATATTAGATGAAGAGGTAAAACTGTAAGCTTTTTCATTCCATAAAATAGAGCACATTTTTGACATTTTATTACCCAAACATGGGTATATTTAAATAGTCCAGGCCAAAAATATCCAGCCCTTGTAATCTTAGCATCTGTGGTCTTTAGAGCAAAGAGACCACCTGCTGGTCCATTATGAAATTCAAACAATATCTTCTCAACCTGATATGATTCAACACATCTCAATATTACACCTAAGAAGTCTTTCCTAAAAAACACTCCATCAATAAGTACATAAGGAATAGATTATAATATAAAATACCTTATTTTGGCTCTATTTAGGCCTTGTGGTCACTCATCGATTTGAATAAACTTGATCATTTCTTATGTCTAACTCCTCATTGGTGAAGATGCAGATGGAAGCATATAGTTGTAGTAAACATTGTATTTGGCATATGCATGTTAAATTTTAGAGGGTTTTTCACTAAATCAACATGATAATTCATTGATAATATTTGGTGTTCAATCTTACAAATATCTCTATAATTACCTTTCAGCTTTAGTTTTTTACTTTTGGTTTTTCTTTTTGTTTGTGCTTTTCTTTATCCATCCAACACACATCCTCCTCATTATACATGTATTTATTACACATTGGGAAGTATCAGTTTTGGAAAATATCTTATGTCACTCTATGTTTTGTGTTTTTTCTACTCCTCTTCTATTGTGTATTTATGGGATATGTTGGTATCAGATCCTATTAATGAGGTCAGTTTCAAAAATTAGTGTTCCTTTTTAGATTATTTTTGCATTTTTTAATGGGGGATACATCTCACTTTTGGTTATTTAGTCTAGAAATAAGAATCTAACTTTTTGCAGTACCTATAAGCATTTACCACAGCTTCTTTTAGCCTCAGTCCTCTTAGATTCCAAACTCATTGCCCTCTTGAAAGATATAGTCTTGTGTAGATATAGTCCGGTTTGCTATTACACCACAACTCAGACAATGCCCATCCAACACTATTTTTGTAGCAAGTGTCCTCTATATGTGCTTTTGGTTGTCATTTTTGATTTTCCACCCTTAACACTAATATAAGATAATAATATAAGTGAAAACACCACTCTAAAGTTTTTGGAGATTATTACATGTGGAATATTCCTTTAGAATATCCTTTTCCTTTCATTGGGTCTGTTGTAAAAATGTTACAAGGTGATTTTTTTTAGGGGTCGTATAGTGTTTTAAACATCAAGAATTCTTAGAATTTTAATTTTTAAGTCATACTTAGGGATTCAAATAAAAGCCCTTATTGTTCAATTTTCTTGTCAAGAGCTTCACATTTTAAAGGGGTCTTATTTTTCAACCCTTTCCTTGTATTTTTTTATTGAGTAAATAAAAGTACAAAATAACAAAAACTTATCAAAAAAGACACAAAAAAAACAAATCACAAAAGTTTATTTTGAAATATATTTGATTTGTTACTCTTTTTTATTATCATGGATCTTTAGGGCATTCCCATACGTCACTAAAGTATGACCTAGAACCCTAACTTGGTTCAACTCCATGAACATGAGCTAGATTTCCAATAATAATGATGAAATGAATTTCAATTCAGACTTATGAAGATGATTTCAAGCATGTTCCAAAATTTCATGACACAACAACATGTCACCAATTCTATTCCATCAGCCATCCTGATTGCTCAACCCACTTTTGGGATTGACACAAAGATCTTTGTTCCCTATTTTGATGGCACAATGAATGGGGGTAAAGTGGATCCTTAGATTCCCAGTCTGGTGGCACATTTCAATGCCCAGATAGACATCATGGTCACATAACACATTTTTATTATTAAGGTTCACATGAATGATTAGATCCACATCTGGTGGAAGTCTCATGTCCAACTTCTAGCTACAAAAAAGCATCCCACCATTGACAACTTCTATACTAAGTCAAATTTAAATGTGTATTATAAATTATAATTATATATAATTAGTCATTTATTATTTTATATATTATTTGATAGAAAATAACCTCATTTCTATTACAATTCTATCAAAAAATTACAAGTTTGTTTTATTTACCATCAAAAACCTATTTTGTGATGAGATTGTATGACAACCACATCTACTTGTAAAGTAGAGATTTACCAGTGCTCTCTACCATTGACATATTTAAAAATCATTTATATGATATAGCTTCTCTGTCAAGAATCCAAAAATTATTTCATTCTAAATTGGAATTTTATATCACTAAATGCCAAAAAGGGTAAAGGCAATTTGTTGGGACCATGGACATCTTGAACCCTAGATAGCTAAGAGGATCAAAAAGCCAAAAGATAAATCTAGAAGAATTATTTTAAAAACCATGAAGATATGAATAAGATGCTATGATAGTGTCCATCCCCTAACATTTTAGACCAAAAAAAGTTGGTAATGATTTGTCTATGCAGTTTGGCTAAAATCTATCATCTTCACTATCTGACCAATCTTATATGTATAATATGAGGGTGAGTTCTCTTAAAAAAGAGATCATCCAATGTCAAGAGTAAGAGGTTCATTTTTTAATTATTTATTTAGTAAAAATAACTAATGTGGATTTTCAATCGAAATTATAATACTTCTCAAATTAATAAGGCCAAGAATATAGGACCTCATATTAGATGAATGTCTTTAAGGAGCTCTGCAAATGTCTAAATAGGAAGTGATAGATTCCATGGATATTATAATTGAGGTGTCCCCTAAACATGAATTAATTTCCAAACAAGGAGTATACTAAGAGGTGTACTAATTACCTACAAAGATAATGGGAGAAATCTTGAAGCTCAACTAAAGACTCTCAAACATTGAGGTAGAAATGCATCTTACATACTTTGAATCAAAAATTTGAGCTAGTCCATATCATTTTCATATATGCCTTGTTCATATCCTCATGAATTCCTTGATTAAATTTTATATTTAATTAATAATAAAATTGACTGATAGAGAAATCTACCAAGGGTGGGTATCTCTTAGTATCAATATCAAAAGACTAAAGAAGAGATATAAAATTGTTATACTAACAAAATTTGTGACATTTTAGAGAGATAAAATGATATTTCATGGGCTAGGTATGGGTATTTTTGGTGTCCAAAGAGAGAATTGTCCATGCATCAAACATTACAAAGTAGTGTAACCATATGGAAGATCATTGAAGCAAGCAGTAGATGAGTTTAAAAATCAGCTAGAATAATAGAGTGTGCCACTATTCATTTACCTTATCTTGAAAACACTACTCCCCCCACATGACTATTTGTATTAGTACCTTAACCATATAGGTTGGGGATTTATTGTGTTGGATTTACCAACCCCACCTCCACCATACCCCTCCCCCTATTTATCTTTAGGGATTTATTTTTATTTAGTTAATCTTTGACCCTAGGGCCCTTTTACCCTAGCACTTTCTATCATAATTAGATGTATCATCAAGTTCAATTGACAAAATTTTGGTCATTCATGGACATTAATATAATTTCCTTCCATTTTTTTATTTTTTTTGTCTAAATGCAATTATGTCCAATTTATCCCTAATATGAGTTATAAACCTCATGCCCATAAAAAAGTGTAGGTGTAATCAATAATTGGAAGTGACAAATTGAGGCTCAAATATAATGGAATTGTAATTGAAAGCACTGTCTCTCCAAACTGGTAAGTGAACCTTACCATTTGTAATATCAATATTTTGAGCAATATAATTTGGTATGCAAATTATACACTAAAATCTACTCAAAACATCAATCTGCAAAATTTGAAATAAAGAAGATCACAATGCAAACAAAAAATGAATTCAAAATAGAATTATACAATCATTATGACTTCTTAGGCCCAATCTTACTTAAAATTGACTTATGCTTGATTGTTTTCTTTTGATTGAATGGATTTGCTTTGGAAGACTTAGATTATTGGGACAACATGTGATTGGCTTGGCAATGGACTAAGATGATAGAATTGAATCTATTTAATTTTCTAGTTGTCCTCAATGGAGGATTGGTTGGTTATTTATAGAGTGGGAGGAGGGAAGATCATTTGCCAAAATTCAAACTTGGGTGTAGGAAGATCAATGGTGGAGAATTATTCAAGGAATTAAAAATTCCTTGGATGATTATAGAGGAGGGAATGTTATAGAGGTAGAATCCTCTAGAGTCTTTATGGATGTTTAATCATAGTTTCATGGAATTTCTTGATGGGGGGGGTGTGGGGATGGGTTTTTGGGATAGGGGGATAGGGTGTTTAAGTCTAGGGATGGTGATGGGGGAGTGGTACAAATAAATATATTACTTGAAAAAATAGTTACAACAAGATGTATAAGGAATAAGTATATTGCATTGAACATCAACAATTTAAAATTTAAGTTCTAAGTTTTAATAATGAAGTTTCAAGTTTGAACTATTGAACCAATGAACATTGAAAATCAAAATCAAAATATTGAATTCAAATTTTTCAAAATTTCATAATGATGATTCATGATTACAATCAAGTATCAATAATGTTAGAAAACAAAACACTAAATAGTAAATACTAATGATTCAATGGCTAATCATCCCCAAAGTTTTTGCCAAACTCCTCATCACTAGAATTATTGGACTCCACATGCTCAAACTCCTCCAAACTAATACCAACCAACCCTGTTTATGCAGAATCATCATCAATATATACCTTCACCTTAGCATTTCGTATAGGTATAGCTCTACTAGGAATTTGTAAATACCACTTTGGGTTAAATGCATAGGTAGCCATTTTTAAGGGAGTGTTGAGCTACTCCCATTTTTGATGAATGATCAGTTGAATATGTTCTATGTATAATTACAATGTGGGGTGTTTGTATCATATAATAGCCTTCATTTAATCAAGAATAGTATCAATGCACTCATTCACATTTCCAAAGGTAGGTGCATTAGCATCCCCAAATCTAATCATTATGAAGATTGGAGTAATGAATATTCAAACCTATAATAATTATAATGGTGTGATGTCTTGCAATCCCCTTGGAAATATTATTTATGATATGATAAGCCATTTGGCATGAGGGGTGTTGTAGGGGGGATGTTTAAACACCCCCTACCTATGGGTTTGAGAGCTCTCTAGAGACATGTTTTAAAAAAATGCCTTTTTGGTGTCCACATGCATGGGGGATACTTGGACATTTCCTAGGGAGTCAAGGGGCATATAGGCATCCCATAGACATCATAGAGTCCCCAAGACATCCCCCTATTAAAGGGATTCCCTAAAAACATCCCATCTTAGAGGGAAACATCTTGAGGATGGAAACTGTTCATGGTAGAGGTGGAGGGGTAGTTTTGGGATGTCCCCTTGATGTCTCCACATCCCAGGGATGTCCCCATCCTAGAAACATGGGTTTTTTTTGGGGGGGGGGATTTATCCCCATGGAACATTATGTTTAATCATGATTATTAGGTGATTAGATGAAGTGATTAGGGACTAGGGGTGGAAGAGAGCCTAGTAATAGACTAAGATAGGCAAGATTATGGGAATTTTAAATTACCAAATATTAGATAGGTAGAATTAGTTACTAGATAATGGAGACTTAAGCCTAAGACTAGGATAATATGATAGTAGGATAAATTAGATGGAAATAGATAGAATTAGTGGTGTTAATGATGAGGTGAGAAAATTTAGATACATACACACTTTACTAATCCTTGCTTCAGATTTAAGGAGAGGTTGTAGTAGAGTATTACACCTATACAATAAAAGCATGAGGCCACGTTAACTAACTATCGTTTGTATGTATTTTTTAGAAAAAGTGATAAAAATATATATATTGAAGAGATGCCACCAAAATAGAGTAGCCAAACTATAGCTTAAGACAAGCATATAGAAGGAATCAACAACGAGATGGAACATCATGTTACAACTCCATAAGTGAGAATATGGTAAATAAATACAAAACAAAGAATTATTCCACATAGAACTTGTGATTTATCAAATTTTCATCTACTTACAAGATCAATTGACTTCAAAAAAATCCATTGCAATTCCAAAGATCATGACATATTAACATCATATAGTTACTATCAAAGAAGTAATTTAAACTATCAAGTGTACTAATCCTAACAATATTACTCAAAATAATAGTTATGCAGGGCTGTGTCCCCCTACCTTTGACTAGTACAAGATGTCTTAGACACCTTTGAGAGTTAAGGATGGATAATAAATGTCCTATTTATGCTTCCCTCCAGTGGTTTTTCACTGAGACATCCCTATGATGTCTCTAGAAGGTAGAGGATGTCCTTGAGATGTCTTGGTTTTGTAAACCCATAAAGTACATCACCAAGACTATCAAGAGACATCATAGGAATGTCCTATATTTCCCCTACAACAACTTAAAGTTTGCCTTAAAAAAAAAATTTCATGAAGAAAAGCAAAAAAACTATAAAAAGAATAAAACACATAAAAAAATGAAAACCTAACATTAAAAGTGACATTCAAACTTATAAAAAGACCCAACCCTACCATCATAAATCACACATGAGTAAAGAGATTAGATAAAATGAGGAATCAGGAGAAAGATGAATAAAGAAGAGGATATGAAGGGAAAGGGCAACGATAAGGGAAAACGTAAGAGCAAAGTGAAGAACAAGAGGTATGTACCATATAGACTACATATTACATTCCCTTGGTTGTTTTTTTAAATTTTTTATTTATATTTATTTTTTATTTGGTTCATATTCAAAAAGAAAAAGAAAAATACAAAATGGGTGGGCCATTGATTGGCTATTTTTTTTAAAGTTATTTTTTGGTTCCAAATGAAAATGTAAAATACAAAATGGTTGGGCAATGATTCAATGGCTTGCCTATTTTTTTTAAGTTATTTTTTTCTTGAAAATTAAAAAGTAAAATATAAAATGGGTGGTCAATGGCTTAGATATTTTTTTATAAAGTTATTTTTTTTATTTTTTATTCAAAATGAAAATGTAAAATATAAAATGGGTGGGCAATGCACCAATGGCTTAGCTTTTTTTTTAAAGTTGTTGAAGTTAAAAATGGGTGGGCTTTGGCTGTAAAATTCTACAATACAAGTTTTTAAATAAGTATCATTGTAAAATTTATGTTTCAAACCCTAGGTACAATGATCATATTATTTAGGGTTTCAAAATGCAAAACATACAAACTAGTTACTACATTCCCTAGGCTAATTTTGTTTTTATTTTTAAGTTGTTTTTCATATTTTTTTAGTGGATAGGTTGGATAGGCAATGGCCATGGCATTCATTGTTAATGTTTTAAGATTTTTAAATTTTTAATATGTAAATTTTAATGGTTTTCTTTGATGTTATGATTTTTTTCAAATTTTAAATTATTTACTACTATTTGTTTAAATATTTGTAGTCCCAAATTTCAAAATGAGTTCTGTTGATAATGGTAGTGATTATTAGATGGGTGGTAGTGGCGACCTTAGTTGGGGTGGAGGGGAAAAGTAGGGTGAGGGAGGGGAAAAGGCCAAGGAGAGGGCAGTGCAAATTGGTAGTTTAGTTATGAGTGATAAAAAACTTGATTGCCCCTCTACAATATTAGATGAATATATCAAAAGGCCATTTAACCCAAGGAAACCTTTGCAATAATTCACTCATATTATTGAGAAACGCAAAAGTGGAAGGGGAAGTAAAAAATATAATTATTTTTATCCATTAACTTGGTAATGGAAGCATCACTATGACCAATGCACACTTACTACACATTATCAAAAAGGGGTTGGCATTTATGACATACTCAATCTTACTCAGAAGGCAAAGATTATCAGGATTTTAATGGAATTTTTATGCCTAACATTCTATAAATTCATGATGATTGTACTATCCCACCTTAGTATCTCTAGTAGGACTTCAAGGGGTTCTTTCTCCAATGTTGCAACAGGTTCTAGTTTTGAGGTGACTAAAGTGGAGGCCAATGGGAAGAGGAAGTTTGTAGAGGTATGCCCCAATAAAATAGTAGATATGTTTGATGTGAAGGCTAGGGAAGGTTTTGATTATGCAATAAACAAATTATTATATGTTATAGGGATCCATTTTAATGCTTCTTTCTCTTCTTATTATAAAGAGGCCATGGATAAGGTAGCTAAAACAAGTCCAAGCTATGTGTCCCCAAAAAATACCAAATTGAGGACTACAATCTTGTATAGGAACTATTACAAGGTCAATTTATTTATGAAGGAGATGAAAAACATTAGACACCACCCACTCATTAATATCAATCTCATGCAAAGATGTACAATACTTCTTGAGGGTAGTTGATTGTTCTAGGAAGCACAAAGATGCACTATTTCAATTATAACTTTTAAAGGATGCCATTGAGAAGATTGGCCCTACCAATGTAGTACAAGTAGTTATAGATGTAGATTACATGTCTAAATAAATAGGTAAACTAGTAGAGGCTACCTATAATCATATCTATTAGACCCCATGTTGTGTACATGCCATGGACAATGCACTGAAAGACATCATAAAAAGTTAATGGGCCCAAAAAATAGGGGTCAATGCTAGGGAGGTGTAGATGTTCATTTGAAAACACCACACATTGTTGGAACCATTCCAAAATTTTTTGAGGAAGGCATTATTCAAGCCAATTGACATCCACTTTCCATTGAACTTCATTTTTTTAGATAGGATGCTTGAGTTGTAAAAGCCCCTACAACTTATGATCATGACATATGGGTGGGCATAGTGGACAAAGTCCAACACAAAGTAAGGGAAGAGGGTGAAGGAAGTGGTATTGAGAGATAAATTTTTAGATAATTCAATATGTATCACATTAATTATATTTCATTCTTAGTGTCATCAAATATGGGGATTCTAATAGTCCTAACCTTTTCAAGATATATGAGTGCATTGACAACATGCTTAGCTAAATGAAGGCCAATATTTGGATGAAGGACCCCACCCTAAAGGTCTACATTGAGAATATTTAGCCCATTATTCAAAAGAAATGAGAGAAGCTAAACAAACCATTATATACAACCACATATTACCTTAATACAAAATGGTCTTTGAAAAGGCCTAATAGATGCACCCCTTAGGAGGATGAAGATGTGAAGGGGGCTTAATGAAGGCCTTGAAAAAAATTTATCGTGCAAAATAAGCTTCACAACTTAGAATTGAGTGGCTCAAGTTTACTAAACTTGATGATTGAAATTCTTTGATGAGGATAGATAGGGAAATATTAACACAAGAAAAGTTAGTGAGTTGATGGTGACTGTATGGGCATCCAGGACAACTATAGACACTCACAATTAACTTCCTTTCCCAAGTTTATAATTATTATACTACTTAGAGTAATTTATCAACATATAGTTGGATCCACTCTATTAAGAGGAACAAACTTACTTCTAAGAGAGTAGAGAAGCTTCTTGTTGTACATAATGCCTTTCATCTGATAGATCACAAAACTCTTGAGTAAAAGTAGATAATAACATTATGATAGGATGTTGTTGGGCCTATTTTTGGCTAAGTACGGACTTGTGCCAACTCAATAGACACCTAAACATGAGGCAATCATGTCAAATGATTGTTTTTTGGTATCTTTTATGCCGACAGGAGGAATCAATGATCATATTGTGATAGCTGGTAGGTGGTTATCTAGCACCTAGATTTATAGGGAATCTCCTTGAGTAGATGCATGTGGAAAATGGAGTGTGAAGGATGCAAGGTAATGGATTTGGTAGAATGATCACCCATAGCTCTAGCTTAGCACCTAGTGTGTACTCTCCAAGCTAACATGAAGATACTCCCCTATGTTATAAAATTAAGCCTAGTTTAATGAGTAGAGGGACACGAATTGAGTAGTGAAGTTCTACAGAATTGAAGCTAGATATTATGTATGAATGTCATTAGTATAATTCAGTAGTATGGATTCCTTTGAGGATCTAATTTATATCACCCAAGCTCACTTGTGAGCTACTAGGCCATGAGTGGTTTAGATAAGCTTTACTCTATTTTTACAACATGAACTATACTTTGTCTTTTAATCTAGTTTAATGAAGAATGGTGTTGCATTCAATGGGTCTTGATTTGGTTATATCTCTGTGCAATATCTTTAGCTTGTTATCAAAATGTGCAAATAATACTATGAGTTTAGTGTTATAAATTCAATTTGAGTGTTAAGAATGTTACTTTCAAGATTTGGTTCATGACATTCATGGCATATCTATAACTTGTGATGACATCAACATATCATTTGCTAATTAACCAAAGTGTAGGAAAAAGGATGCACCTTAGCTTTGACACCTACATTGGGAGTGTTAGCTTGAGCTTGGAACCCTTGAAATAAACATTCCATTGAACCCTCCAAGCACCTAAAGGATGATAAGCATGATAAAATATAGCCTTGGGACCATAAGAATATAGAAAAAATCAATATATGCTTGCACCTATATGACCAGGAGTAGTCACCTAAATAGGATTTGTGCCTATAGACCCATAGAATCCACTTAAAATGGCTTGTGACAATGAACCTACCAGTGCCTTTATTAAAAATGACCAAGTCCCATGAAGAATGAGTTGTGCCATGGCACAACTAGCCCAACATGGGCCCTGATCCTTTCTTTATTATGTTATGGGTGAGCACATAAGGCTCGTGCCTTATGTGAATTGATGCCAGTGTAGTAGAGTGATAAATTTTAAGCACTAAAAGATTATTATATGATTGCACCTAAGTTGTAACAAGTATAGATCTAACTTGGATAGCTAGATAAGTGCATGAATCCCTATTTGATGGATTGACCGCCTAAAAACTACAACATTTTGGTTCTATTAGCTGGACTTGTGTTTAATTTTGTTACTACAATGGTGCAACAAAATGATGCTTTAAATCTTACTCAAGAGTATCAAGTGCTGAATAAAACAAGTGGAATATAGCTTCGTGTTAAATCATCTAACTTATAGAAGATAGAAATTGAGGAAGTGGGTCTAGTAGAACCTATATGATGCTTTGTATGAGGTCTTCTTTTGGAAACTGCTTAGGCATGTGTACCAATGGTTGGATACTTATGTGACCCATAGGATATGAACCTATGGATAGTTCCTTGAGTGGATAAAGGAGTGCTTAAAAAATCTTGATAACCTTGATGCCACTTGGACTAAAGTTGTAGATAAATGGTGATAAGGGGTGTTGACCAGCTACATGCTTTAGTTCATTGTGTTGACATACTCCTACCCTAAAGAAGTAGACTATTAATTCTTTCACAATCCTAGAGGCACATTTGATAAATATCTTAGCATAAAGCTCAATAAATTTATGGTGGATTATGGCTTTGAGACATTAAGAATGGAAGGCTACAGTCCTTTTGCATGTGAGTAGCATAATGGGGAAGGAGGGGATGTGTAGGTGAAGTATAATGGAAAAGGATGAGTAGATAGACACCCAAGAGCTTAGGTGACAAAATTATAATAAATTAAGGCACATGATGATAGAGAATATATAACCTAGAAGTGCCAAGAGAACTCATAGTGAGTAGGAAGGGCATGGGGAAGGATCTCTTGAATTACATTAGTGCCAAGAAGAGAGAAATATTGAAGCCTTAGACTAATTTCATTAGTTAATGGGTGAAAAATTCTCTAGTTTCCTATAGAAATTGACTATTTAAGACATGTTGGATGAGCCAACCCCCTTTAAACCTATGGTGCAAGCTCATGCAATGGATCCCCCACCAAAAGAAAGAAGAGTGATAATTGATCTTATTATCAATATTGACTTTGACTAATTTTTTGACTTAGACTATAACTTTGTGATTGGACAAGTGGTTCCTTATGAGCAGCTAAGTGAAGATATCTCTCAACATTCAAGCACTAGCTCAAAAACATAGAATGTGAATGCAAATTCTCTAATTCAACAAATGTTAGTTATGTATACTAGGTAACAACCCATGAGAAGTGTCTCGATGAGTAATACCATGCCATCGACTTCAATAGTGTAAATAATAATAAATAGGTCAATGCTCAACCCAATAATTGAAAGTAGTGGAGGACCACCACCAAGACAAGTCCTAAGGGAGAAATCACCTCAAATGCCAATGCCCCCCCATAATAGATATATTATGAAATGACCATGCACCTACTTGAATATCATGACATAAATGTCATAGATCATGTGATGAAATGTGAGCTTCAATGGTGTGATCAGGGTATAACCTAGTTTGAGCACAAGGCAACATAATTCATGACAACCTTGCTTAATTACAATTATACTTGGTATAGGAAATTTGATCATAACCAAGCTATGATTGATTATGACATCCTAAAGGAGGCCTTCTTAAAATAATTTAATATTCCTAAATTTGAACAACAAATCATCACCATGCTTAAGGAAATTAACTAAGGATTATTAGAGAGCATGTTCTTATACATTGTTTGGTTCAAAACTCTCCTCTCAAAGCATCCTTATGATATTCATCCCTCCCAACATGCACAATGGTTTTTTGGAGGACTTCTAGTACCCTTTATAAGTACATTGTTCATGAAGACATTTACCGACCCTTGAGAAGCACTTAAAGCCATGCTATGAGTAGTAGTCAAGAGCACCAATATGGGAATTAGACCATTCATAGATGTGTAAATTACATCCATGGAAAACCAAATATAGAAGCTTATTGTTAGCTCAGTGTGTGACACTCAAAATGGGTTATGGTGCATCGACTACAAGACATAAGGCCATAACAAAAACAACTACCCCTAAAAAAATGTGTGCACATTGCTCTTGAGCTACAAGGTTGTCATTAAGGACATGATGTTTGTAACTACCCTTTATTACAATGTGCCTTCCAGGTTAACACAATCCTCTATTACAAGTTGTGTGATGCCTACGTGCATGCCATAGATGATTGTTGCATAATTGATGAGATGCATGAAAATATAGAGAGACACACAACAAATAACTATAGTAGTTGGAGGAAAGACAACCTAAGGTAATGAGGGACATGTCTAGTAGAATATAGGCTACAGAATGTAGAGGTGCCCAAGGGAAAGGTGGAGGATGTATTGGATAAAGGTTCCCATCATGATCATGTTATAAGTACGTCTTGATTGAGCACTATCAAAATGAATATCCCACACATCCAACATGTGGGTATTGTTGAGAAATACATATGATCAAGGAATGCCCTAATTTGTATAAAAAATTGACTCAAGGACAACCTAACATAGATAAGGACATAGTAATGATCTGACATGAGGTAAAAATAGAGAAGTGGTCTACAAAGGTGAAATCGACCTACAAAAAGCTAATCAAAGTACAAGAAACTAATCACATTGGTTTCACCACTCAGCTACCAATTATGCCAACACTAGAGTTACAACTAGATTATGGTGAACCAAGCCATACTAAGTGCATAACATAACTTGAGCCCAAATTTGTGACCCACCTTAACCCTATGCATCAAAAAGATGTCCAGTAATAGGCCATGAGTGTGATACATAATTTTCAAGGAGAACTCTAAATGGCAAGAGATATAGAAGTGAAGGATGTTGCCTTACACAAAAATAAAGAGAGCTAGGATGCTAAAGTAAAGAAAATAATAGAAGTCATGTACCTCTTACAAATGGAAGGGATGTTGCCCCTACTAAAAATCTTGCTCTTAGATCATGTAGGGAAAAATCTAAGTGAAGTTACTGCACCCCACATGATTGAAGTTGTTATGACCCACATGGAGAGGGTATGAGAAGTGAGGTATACATAAAATGTGGAGTATGATCAAGAGTTCCTGGTGAATGCCACCATCGATGGATGGTCAATTTGTGAGGTCCTTATAGACACTAGCACCGAGGTTAATATTTTGACAAAGAATGCATGGGAAAATATGGGTAGGCTAACTTTAATGCCTTCCCTCTATGTGTTATTCATGGTTAACAAGACAAGATAAAAAACCTATCAAAATTCTTAAAATCACCATTATAGATATTATGGGTGTTGAATTCCATGCTAACTTAGAGGTCATTGAGTTGGTTGAGCATGACAATTACCCAATGCTCTTGGGAAGGACATGGTGCTATGCAAATAATGTATACATGCATTTTAAGAGGTGTTCCATGACCTTTGAGAATGAGAATGAGAGGGTATTAATCCCCCTCTCAAGTGACTAAAGACCCCACTATATGGAAAGTGTTGATCTCAAAGATGAGATCAACCATTATTATAACATCATAGCATAAGGCACCAAGACTATTAATCCCAATAACTAAGGAGTGCTATCTTGGGAAGATGGGTAGTTAGCCTCAGACACCACCAATGTTGCTTACAATCGATGGGTTAAAGAGGATTATGAAACCACTAGTCAGAGGTGCAATATAATGCATGTAAAGGTGCCAAAGCCTATGAAGACTAGCTAGATCTAAATTAATCTCACTCTCAAGAAATGGGTCACATGTGCCAAGAATGGTAAGAAAATGTTTCACCTAAGCAAGGGAAAACTTATGATGCTCCCAAGATATGAGGGGAATAAACCAATGTAATAATATATCCATGACATAGAGTCATGTATCCCAAAGGTGGTAGATATAATGGGTGCATTGGTGTTACTTTAAGGAGAACTATCATTCATTTATGGGTAGAGTAAAAGCCTAACTTACCAACTTGGCAAGATGTAAAAGCAAAATTATACACCAGATTTGGGAAAAGTAATGAGGACCTAGACATCTCTATGTACTTTGATGATTCTAACCCTATAATGCATGTGCACTTATGTGAAGAGACTTGGACTATTTATGATGAGGATGCCCCAAGGAACCTGTGGGTGTACACCTTCTATAGGAACTTGAAGATGTGGGAATGAGCATGGTACATCATCAAAAATATGCATTATGAGACAAAAAACTAGGATTTACTCAAGGAGAGGTTCGTTCACACCTCATTTTCTTCACCAAACTTGGAACTAATCAATCCACTACAAGTCATTTATAGAGTAGTATTTAAAGAAACTGCCATCCTAGAGGAGTGCCTAAGTGAGATGTTTAGGGAAAAAATACTAGCAATCCCAACATTATTTAAGGAGAAAGAACTTAATAATAACTCAAACAAAGAAGATGATGAATTTGGAAGCAACATAACTATAAAACCTTGATAGGAAAGAAAAAACTAGTGTGCCATGTAGTAGATAACACCCTAGATGAAGAAGATCTGACCCATATTTGCATAGAGACAATTCAGGTAACTCAACAAGTTGAGGAATCACACTAGGTAAGGAATGAGCCCTACCACATGCCAATTAAAAACACCAAGGTAGAAATTTATGTAAAATGGGATCCAAAGATGGATACTGTAGGTGCCTATTTATCTGAAGCCAAGTTGGCATGAATCATAGATCTCTTGAAGGAGTTCTAAGACTTGTTCCCTAGAAATTATAAAGATATTAATGGAACCCACCAATCCCTTTTAAAGATGAGTATCAAGATGATATATGGTATGAGACCTATGAAAAATCACCTCTATTGAATGAACCCCAATCTCCATGCTAAGGTCAAGATGAAGATCAATGGGATGCTAGCCACATGTGTTATCTACCTTGCATAAGAATCTAAATGGGTGATCCCCATACTAATTAACATCAAGAAATATGGGTGCATCTAAATTTGTGTCAATTATATACTATTTAACACCATTTATGCCACTAACCCCTTCCTGACTCCATTCATCAATGATGTCTTGGATAGCATTATAGGCTATGAAATTTATACTTTCACTGATGGCTTCTCCAAATACCATCAAATCTAGATAGAAGAGGAAGATAAGCCAAAAACAACATTCAAGACTAAATGGGGTTGTTTTGCTTATAACATGATTTACTTTGGACTCAAGAACATACTAGATATGTTCTCTAGAGTGGTGATCACTACATTCAAGGACTTTATTCATAGGTTTATCCAAGTATACCTTGATGACTAGACTGTATATGGCCTTATAAAGGACCATTATGATAACCTATGACTCATGTTTGAAAGGTGTAGGTAGCTACACATATCTTTGAACCTAAATAAATTCATCTTCATGACCCCTTTTATAACCTTACTTAGACACATCATCTATAAATATGGTCTACTTATTGACCCCATAAAGATAGTCATAATTACTCAACTCTAGACCCCTTCAACATAGAAATATGTTCATGCCTTTTTAGGACATTAAATCTATTATAGGAAATTTATAAGGATTTATGTGAAGGTTTTAGTACTACTAGAGGAGCCCTTGCATAAGGATGGCCCATTCTATTGGGGTGCAATTCAAGAAGATGCATTTGAAACACTAAAGCTCAAATTGGCTAGTGCACCAGTTTTACAATTTCACAACTAGAAGACACCTTTTCATGTCTATATTGATGCTTATGGATTTGAAATTGGAATCATTTTGGTGCAACCTAGTGAAGGTAAGATAGATCATCGTATCTCCTTCATAAGCAAAAAATTGACACAAGCAGAGTAAAGCTATATAACAACTGAGTGTGAGGTGATGGTAATAGTCTATGCCTTACAAAAATTCAAGAAATATCTATTGGTGACCCCATTCATCCTTTTCATCGATCACAAGGCACTCAATTACTTCATAAATAATCCTACTTTACATGGATTCATTTGTAGATGGATAATTATGTTTTAATAATTCCAATTATCTATTGTTATCAAGCCTAGAAAATAGAACTTGGGGCCAGATCATTTATCTCTATTAACTTTAGAAATAAAATAGTGCCTAATGAAGATGACATGTGAGATGCACAATTATACAAGGTGTAGCACATCCTTGAGGACTTGGTGGAGATCACCACTTTTATAACATCTAAGTTTGCACCCTAGACTATGATATATAATAAAGGAAACAACTTGCAATTCACACTTCCCCCTTTTAGCTCATTAGTGGGGAACTATATAAACTAAGAAGAGATGAGGTGCTATGTCAATGTGTCTTAGATCATGAAAAGGATTCCATCTTACAAGAATCACATGAGGTAATAAAAATATGCCATTACACTGGAGATGTAAAAGCGTGCAAGGTACTGCAATCAAGCTTGTGATGGTCAAGTCTATTCCAAGATGTAAAATATTACGAAAAGGCATATGACATATGCTAATATAGAAGGAAGCCAAACCATAGGGATGAAATGCCTCTCATCCCCATTATTGCCCAGGCATGATTCAAAAAATGGGCCATTGATTTTGTTGGGCTGATCACTCTCGTAACAAGGTGCATAGGCATGAGATATATCTTGGTGGTGACTGATTACTTTACCAAGTGGGTTGAGGCTATATCAATGAAAAATTACACAACCATCATATCCATGAGGTTAATTTGGGATAACATATGTTTTTGTGGGTGCCCACTTAGTCTAACTAGTGATAGGGGCACAGACTTCATCAATGAGATGATGCATATCCTTTCAAATGAATGCATAGTGGTGCACCACAAGATAAAACCATATCATCCACAAGAAAATGTCATAATTGAGGTGTTTAACAAAATATCAGGAATGTGCCTTACAAGGATATGTGGCATTGGTCATAAATATTGGGATGATTAAATATCCACAATGTTATGGGCATATTGCACAATGTATAAGCTCTTGAACAAGGCTACACCATTCTAATTAGTGTTTAGCACTTAGGCAATTCTATCAATGGATTTCATGGTGCCATCATTACACATTGTATGAATTGGTTATTTGGATGACCAAGAATCCTTAAGCACAAGGTTGCGGGACTTAGAGTGCTTGAATGTAAGTGCATCTAGGTAAAATAGAGTCAACAAATTAAAAAGGCACACTAGAAGCTCTAACATGACAAGCATATTAAGTGTAAGGTACTGATTGAAGGGGTATTAATATTTCTCTATGACTCCAAGTACCTCAAAAACTCAAGTAAGTTATAGATAAGGAATATGGGCCCATATGTCATTCATAACATATTGGAGATATGCACATGTAAGCTGTGCATATTATCTAGAAAAATGCTCCCTAGGAATTTCAATGGTAACCAGTTGAAGCCATATCGGTAATAGGATAGCATTTGTGCTACGAAACACCAAATTCTTGGTCACAAGTTGGTTGCGTTATGCTGATCAGAATAAGATTTGGCATAAGCCAAATAGTTCCTTATGATTTTTTGGTTCATCATATTATAATGATGATGATTGAATAAGTATATTTTTTTGTCCCTTTCATGCATAATTCTTGTCAAGTGAGTTGAGCACGAATGTTTTCTATGTGCCTGAAGCTAGACATATAAGTTATGGGCACATGAAGCTTTCTAGATTTAGGATATAGACACACAAGATGAAGGGTGTAAGATCTAGAAAGTAAGGTGCTTTTAGACCCATAGAAGAACTAGTTCAGTGCTTCTAAGCACAATACCAGTTGGGTGAGTCAAGCTAGGCTACTTTTTAAGCACCTAAATCTAGACACCTAAGTTTTTGGGCATATGGACTTCACTAGACTTAGAGCATATGAGAACCAAATGACACAAAAATGTGCACAAGATATAAATACGTAAGAGGTAGACTGAAGATGCACACCATGTTCATGCAAAAAGAGATAAGAGGAAATTAAAGTGCAAAAGGGATAGTGAAAAATATTTATATGTGCTAGGATAGGTCAAGGCAAATGATGAAAGTGTAGTAAAATCAACCAAGGAAGGAAAGCATGCTTGAAATAGAAATTTAATAAGAAGAGGGAATGGGACTATGGAAGATGAATCATGCACATGTGTGGCTCTATGCCTAGGTTTCCATATTGGAGGTGAAGGTAATGCAAAGAGAAAAAAAATTAGGAGAAGATCGTCAAGTTAAGATGACATCCACCTAAAGCTAGGTAGGAAGTGACCATTTGTACTACATGTCACCATCAAAAAATCATTAGAAGAATTTAATGAGGTGATGGTGGAGGCAAAAATATCTACATTAAATGCACAAGTGACAAAATATTTTCATGTATTTCATGGGTTATAGAAAATCCAAAGGAATATAGGCATCATCACACAATTAATCAACTATAATTAAGGTGGCAGATGAAATTAGAAGTATAAACTAGTGAAAAGTCAACTAGTTTCAGTTATAAACCTTGTGATAATTTGAACCTAGAGTAGAAAACTAGAGCAAAACCAAAAAACTAGAGAGTTGAAGTAATAAAAGCCTACTATAGTGAGACTTTGAGCATCCTTAGACATCAAAAGTGAATGATTATGTAGAGAAAATATTTGTGTTCCCTATGATATTGACATAGAGAAGTGAGGGGCATGAAATGATAAAGAACATGCAACAAAAAATTTATAGTGATGCTGAGGTTACCATTAACAAAATAAAAATCTTGAGAGTTGAAGACACAATTATATATCTCATGACTGTGAGAAGTGCCAACAAAAATTGAAGGCTTTGGCAAGCTAAATAGACTGTGTTTTAGCACTAGCTGATTTAGGATGGGGAAAAAGCAGATCAATTTAGGACCACAAAAAGTGTAAAGGGATGTCAAGAGGGTGAGAGTAACATGAAAAGTGTCCACTACAAGAATGACAATGTTGATCGTAGGAATAAGCATCATTGAGGTTGATCTTGAGGCACTTGAGATGCCATACCAAAACATGTAGTTTCTTAAAGAAGTCTTCATGGGAGAAACATGGGCATTGTTTATGCACAACTATTGCCTAAAATAGTATAACCATTGAACCTTGATCAATGCACAAGATCTAATACAATACTAATTGGTGGACATAGTGACAAATACTAAAGTAGGTACAATACTATTTTATGTTTCAATTTGGGACAAGTTGACGACCACCAGTGCAACTCAGATCAATGAGTTGCCATGTTTTAGGAATTCAAAGGAAATCATGTATTTCCTCCTCTCATACATCCATAGGGACTGATTCTACTTCATAAGGAGGTGAATGAGGCTATTTTCAAGCCTTATTGGCTGAATCACTAGACTCCTAGACTCTAACATAGACATCCACTAGATGATGTTGAGGTTGAAAGGGTCACAAAACTCCTTGAGTACTACAAGGGAGGTTTCACATTACTAATCAAGGACATCGAGGACCTAATAATGAGGGAAAATTCATGCCTCATAAGCTCTAAAATCTACCCTAATAATTGGTGGTTAGATATTTCCAAGGCTTACCTGTGCATCACCTACCACATGGCATAGGGGGTAAAATTTAACAATGTAAAAGTCATTGTAGATGAAAGGCTAAAGAACATGCTTGAATGTCATATAATGTGATAAACCTTCTAGCGCGGCTCCATGTCAATTCTGATTGTGATGGAGGAGATTAGCATGCTTGATGGTGATGCAAATAACCTATGGGTCTTCTTGGTGCATAAAGACTCCTCAACATTCAAATATATGAATTATACTTGCCCCAATTCTTTCACCCTCAAGTATAAGGCTTGAGTAATGGGGTGGTGCACATAGTAAATCAACATATTGGGGGAGGAATGGTGCATCCCTGAGGAGCTCCCTTAAAGCATGTTTGGAATGATGACTTTCACCATTATGAAACACTTCTATGTAGTACAATTGGTACTCACAGACAACAATTTCTCTAGATGGATGAAACTCCATTATACATTTTTATTCAAGTACTTCAGAGATGTGTTGAGGATAATTCCCAATGTATAGTAAATAGACATCATGATGAAGGTCGTGGATACAAAAAGGTGAAGGTTGAGGTACCAATACATGTGTTCAGGAGAGAAAGCAACCAAAGATGAAGAGGATAAATCAGATCACACCAACATTTATCCCCTCCAAAAATAAGTCATACTCAAGCATATCCATATGCTATTATATGAAATGAAGCCAAGAAATAAGGGTGCACAAGCAGAGAAAGATGATGACCTCCCACTCTATATTGGTGAGGAATGAAAGTTGGCACTGATTGTAATGAAGAAGTCTCCATAAAAGAAAAAGGGGGAGATATTTGAGGAGATACAAGAGTGCATCAGATTGAAGCTTCCCCCTCTATGCCATAGAAGAGGTGCATGACCTTCATGCCAAGGATTTCTTCACCCAAGAGAAGGGAAAATAAAAATAAATCCAAGGGACAAGTTGTGATACCCATAATTACCTTGGTAGAAATGGAGAAGCAAGAGGTGTGTGAGGAAGTAGAAGTGTGAACGACATAAGAAGAGATAGAGGAATAAGAGGAAGAACAAGGAAGGATGAGATTTTATATCATTCATGAAGAAGTAGTAGAATAAGAGCCAAATACCACTGAAGTACAAGAGGCTCTCTAAAGAGGCACTATTTCCATGATTGGAGAAACTAATAAGTTTGCACTTGCATCATCTAAGGAACCATCTACACATCCTCCATAAACTATGGAGGAGAAGAAAAACATGTGGATAAAAATGGGCCATAACAAATAAGAAATATAAATGGCACTAGTATTGGAGAAGAGAAGGGATTCTATGAAGGCAAAGGGAATGACCCCAAATGAAATTGCAAAGATAGAGGCTAAGGAAATAAAGGCTAAAGAAGAAAAGTCCTTGGCATAGGCCAAGAAGAGGAAACCAAAAATAAATAAGGCCAAGAGGGAAGGGCCAAGAAATAAAAAGAAGATAATAAAGTTATCACAAGATCAAAACCAAGTGAAGAGATATAAGCAAAGATGCCTAGCACCCCCACTAGAATAAAAAAATAAGTTGCATCAGAGGCATGCTCAAGTAGTTAAGGGGTGCCTAGAGAGAAGGAAGGCAATTTTAGTGCCTTGGAAGAGCAAATGGAGAATGTAGAAGAAACCCAATAAAAATAAAAAATAGGTAACACTGGAAATGAGGAGGAAGAAGAAACAAACTAAGGGGACAAGTTAGAGGAAGAACCCCTATTGGAATGAGAATAAGGAACCTCAAAGGGAAGTGATGAGGAGAGTGATAGATAAAATGAAGAGTAGAAAAAACAAATGGAGTTAGCCATCAAATAAGAGGAAGTTGAGCTGAGCCTATGAGAAATGGGGTAGAGGGGTTGGACTGATGAGGACATTTATATGTTAGAGTACATGCCCTTTAGAACTACCATGATAAGGATGTGCCACCAACTATCATTTGACTTTGATAGTTATATGGATGAGCTTCATTTTGAGGTTCCATAGAAGGCAATCCTAAGTGAATACCAACTAGAGGAAGGGCATGATTCCCTTCTTATCAATCCCCACATACTAAATCTAGTAAGGTCAGCTAATGCCCTCATCCAAATAGCCTTTGAAGTAGTGTGAATAAAAATCATTAATGATGTTAGAGACTCAAGGTATAAGAATATCATGCTAAAGGTAGAAGAGATTAAGGCCATGAAATTCAAGTTACAACAATTGGCCAAGTACATAGAAGAAGTCAAGCCATCCCTCTTAGATGACATTGATACTTCTAATTTTTAAGAAGTTGATAACATTTGTGCACTAGTGGAGTAGATGCTCCCTAGGTTGAAGGTGGATCCATCTCCAAAAGAAGGGGAAGCCCCTTGCACTAACATAAAGCAAGATATTTTCATGAAGATCGAAGAGGTGGAAGATCTCTTTATAAAACTTGAAGAGGGCACAAAAGTAGTTGATGTGATCTTTTGTAGCTTCTCTACCTAAGTGTCAGTTATCAATGCATACCTCAAAAAGGCAAAAGGGGAGAAAGATGAATTGATGGCATAGGAATACATATTTATTAGGGATGAGTATGCATAGATCATGGTGTATGTCAATACTTTGAGTGCCCAAATAAAGACCTAGGAGCAGGACCTAGATGAACTCTTCCATGCCTTGAAAATGAAGGCCTTTGAACAAGGAACAATCCTAGATGGAGGTGTAACAAAGGTAAAGGAAAGGATAGAGGCCTTTAGGAAAGATTTGGAGAAAATCGACATGCTCTCCCTCAGTGCCACAACAAATTAGGGTCATGATCTAGGGCTTTTAAGACTTTAAAGTGGAAGTAAAAGAAAGCATAACTGAGTTTTACATGCCAAAAGTGCTAGAATATTAGTCCAAGGGTGGACCAAATTTTTTGTATGGGGTAATTTCAGGCACCTTTTTGGCTAAGTATGGACTCGTACCAACTTAGTAGACACCTTGGTGTAAGGCATTCATGTCAGATGTTACTATTTTGGTATCTTTTATGCTATCTAGAGGAATTGATGATCATATTTCACCAATTAACAAGTGGTTATCTGGCACTTAGATTTCTAGGGAATCTCCTTGAGTAGATAAACATGGTGAATGGAGTGTAAAGGATGCAAGGTAGTGGAGTGGTTAGAATGATCACCCATGACTCTAGCTCAACACCCAGTGTGTACTCTCTAACTTGGCACAAAGATACTCCCTTGTGCTATAAGTCTAAGCCTAGTCCAATGAGCAGAGTGATGAAAATTGAGTAGTGAATATCTATAGAATTGAAGCTAGATATTATGTATGAATGCCACTAATATGTATGCCTTTGAGGATCCACTTTGTATTGCCTAAGCTTATTTGTGAGCCACTAGGCCATGAGTAGTTTAGATAAGCTTTACTCTATTTTTTCAACATGAATTGTACGTTGTATTTAAACATGGTTTAATGAAGAATGACATTGCATTCAATGGGGCTTGGTTTGGTTATATCTTTGTATAATATCTTTAGATTGTTATCAAAATGCACAAATAATGTTATGAGTTTAGTGTTATAAATTCAATATAAGTGTAAAAAATGTTAGTTGTAAGATTTGGTTCATGGCATCTTTATAACTTATGATGATGTCAACATATCATTTTATAATTAGCCTAAGTGTAGGAAAAGGCATGCACCCTAGCTTTGACACCTGCACTAGGAATGCTAACTTAAGCTTAGAACCCTTGAAATAAACATTCCATTGAACCTTATAAGCACCTGAAGGATTCTAGGCATGATAAAATGTAGCCTTACACCCATAAGACTACAAAGCAACCCAATATAGTTTTGCACCTATATGACCAAGAGTGGTCACCTAAATAGTCTTTACACCTATAGACCCATAGGCTCCACCTAGAATATCTTGAACTAATGAGCCTAATAGTGCCTTCATTTCAAATGACCAAGTCCTATGAAGAAGGAGTTACATCATGACATAGCTAGCTCAATGTGGGCCTTGATCCTTTTTTTGTTATGCTTTAAGTGAGCGCATAAGGCTCATGCCTTATGTGAATTGATGCCAATATAGTAGAGTGATAAATGTTAAGTGCTATGAGATTATTATATGATTTTGTCTAAGTTGTAACAAGTATAGATCTGACTTGGATAGCTAGATAAGCACCTAACTCCCTATTTTATGAATTAACCCCCTAGAAATTGCAATAAATGTAGATTCCAAAAAACCAAAACAAGTTGAAGAGGAGCATAATCTACATCAAGAATTGATTGGGATCCACTTCAAGGCTGAGGATAAGGATGAAAATTCTAATGATGAGTTGCTTGTGGATGTTGTTTCATATGATGATTCTAATTTTTGAGTTGTGACTTGTGCCTTTGCAAACTATTTTTTTTTATTTTGGCCCTTGGGCATTAGTATGTTGAACAATTGATGTACCAATCAAAAAATTTAAAATTATAATGTATGATGTATCTAGTTGTACTATAGTCTATCATATACTTTTATCATTATAATATTTTTTATGTATCTCAATTGAATATTATCTATCATTTATGATTTTGGTCCTTTCTCCTTGGATTAATATTTAAAACTTAATGATTATTATTAATGATATTGATCAATCACAATATTTACCTTTTCATTATTATTTTTAATTTTAGCGTATTTTGGTCTCTTTAAGTTATTTATTTAGTTTATTTATATATTTTAAATATTTATATATTATTTTAATTGGCCATCTCCCTAACATCCTCAAAATTTTGGAATTTTTTTTGTTGTCCCAGAAACCTCATCTTGTCATCCTAGAGTCTTAGGTAGCTATGCTCAAAATATAAATATAATTTATGTGACTTCAAGAGCCATTTTCCTTAGTAATTATAAAAATATTTTTATCATAGAGATGTAAATGAGTACCTTAATTGTTTAACAGTTACACTAAGCACCAAGTTAAACAACCCCTTTTTCCAAAATTTGCTTGTTCAATGTTTGGATTCTTCACTTAATTGCTTGTTTGGAATTAATGAGAAGGGTGTCCATAAAATTAGGATCATGATGAGTCTTGGAGTTCCCACTTACACTATGTGAACCAACAATAAAACCATGATGGGTCTAAGTTATTTGGGAGGGGGGAGGTGATGATAATGGGAGGGAGGGATAGTGGAAGTGTCACATATTCTAGTGTGAGGGAGGGTGAGAAGGAGATCCCATATTCTAGTGGATGGGTGGGTGCATGGGAAGAGGAAGGGAATAAGATTATAAGTGGGAGTGGGAGTATAAGGGGTGGAAGGTCCCTCCCACTAGAATATGGGTAGTTACCAAGGTTCATCTTCATTTAAGTCTACAATGCCTTTTGTCCAAACTTGTTAACTCGAAGTATGTTCCATCCCTAATGGTATTCCTTTTCTTTTATATGTAATATTTCCCATGCACCCTTTTCCAAGAATGTAATGTGGATTATAATGACTATTTGAGTCACCCACAGCCCTTTCACATGAGCTTTCAATGTGCAAGATGAAATGACAAAAATCTCTCTTATGGTTGTGGTAAAAAGAATGGTTGTCAAGGTGATATTAGGTGACCCAATTTATGTGGTGAATCATGTTATGAGCTTAAAAACACATGTATTGATATTTGGTGATGTGCATGTGGAAGCCAACATACTAATTGAGAAATAAGTAACAACTTAAATTGTAGGACAAGTCAAAATGGGTATAATCTAGGAAAATAAAATGAATAAAAAATGTCATAAAAGGAATATATAAATAACCATGTTAGGGGGATACATTCTCCCAAGGAAGATACCACAACTTAGTAAAATAGGACCATTGTTTAAAATTAGAGAAAAAAGATAAAATATGGTTTTAAAAGGTTGTGTAAAAGTGTGAGGGGGATGGAAGAGAGAAATATGTGGAAGGGGTGATACCACTTGAGATACAACATAAATAAGATAAGGGTAAAAGTTGGTAAAGGAAGAACATAATGAAAGGGAAAATAACCACTTGGAGTTTCGTTAAGCTTGGATACGAATAACTTCTTATGGTGAATAATAGTTTTTTTACCATGGTGTATAAGAGTGGTGGGATTTGGGATCTCTTTGGACACCTTCACATAGAATGGGGTGTAAGTTCCACATCCCCTTGGAATATTCAATCATAATCATTTTCAACATGGTTGATTGTAAATTTGTTAATAAGATCTAACACACCATCATGATGTTGATTATTGTGACTGATTTGGACCCCCTCAAAAGATTCCATAATGTCAAGAATTTTGAAGACAATATGGCCATTTTCTAATTGAAATATTGTGACCATCCATAATCAACATGATCCCTATCCATTTTGTGGTGAAGTTTATCCACAAGGTTTATGATCAACAAGGAGTCATCTTCAATGTGAAAATCAGAAATTTCATATTTAATGGCATGTTGGACTCCTTGATACATGTCAAAAAGTTCTGCATAATTATTTGTTTAGACTCTAAAGCTTTTTGAGAAGATAATGGTTGGTTCAACTAGATAATTTTATATTATTCCCTAATTCCTTTATTCTCATTATCAAGCTTGAAAGGATAGGGGCATATCCCCAACATTATTTTGAGCCACCTCATAAAAGCTTAAGCTATGAAATTTGAAGGAAGGTGGGACTGAAATAGAGAAAGCATTGACATTTGAACCATGCTATCTTATGGTGTTATGGGATGCTCAATTTCTAGGTCATAAATAGATAACTCATGCTGGCATACCCAAAAGTTCTTGTAGATTATCACATGTAGATAAATGTTGCACTTTAAATCTAAACTTTGACTTGTTGGACAATCAAAACCGCCTACTAGGAGTCTTCAAATATTCTAGCATTTCTCTCTTTCAATACATGATGAACACTAACCTAAAGCTATATATCCACTAAATGGTTGCCATGTTAGCTTCCTATTTCATCATTTTTTCAATAACTTTGGTCATGCTAAAATTAGGATTTAAGATGCACAAATATCTTACCATTGCCTACTAGGTAGTCATAGCATGCATACAATGCCAAAAAATATGTGGTATAGTTTATGAATCTTGCCAATAATTTTAGTATCTAGTAGGGTTGATCCATCCTTTCCTTTGAATATCATTAGTTTTTATAATTTTTCCATGTACTAAAATTGATTCAAAAGAATTGGCCAAGAGCACTAGGCCTGTAACTAGCAAATTTTTTTATCCTAAGCATGAATGTTTTTGATTAGAATTAAATAAGACAAGGCTTTTGTAAAATCTCTTGTGGGAGAGTGTAGACCCTTATGTTAGTATTTTCATTTTTATCAATGTATAATAAATTAAACATTTGGTAGTCAACTTAGTTGTATTTTTAAGTCAAGTACTCTTGGCTTAAGCTAATTAGTTAATCATATTTTAGATATGACTAATTAGGTCAATAATTGCATTTTAATATACAACTATTGGTTCTCATCTTATAAATAGTAAGATAAATGTTGAGGTACGGGCGTTGATGTGACAGGTCCTCCCTGCACTAAGGAATTTTATTGTACACTATATTATGCAATAAAGTTGTTAGTTCTCATATGTTATGTGTCATGTATGTATTTATTATTCATAAATTAGTATTATTTTGTAGTGTCACTTTTATACAAATAATTTATGATTTCACTACCTTTCCAAAGTTGGGTAGAATAAAAAGTTAGTAAATAATGACCATTGACAATGAGGCACTACATTATCTTATAAGATCTTCATGCCAAACGTAACCATGATGCACAACTACAAAATATTTTTACAATTGTATGAAAAGAGGTGTCATCAAGTAGAATAAGAAAGATCTAAACGCCAATGCCATATGAGAAATAAGTAATTCCATTGAACCCAAACAAAGACAGTAGAATAAGACTACACAATCAAGGGGTGGACCAAGAAATCAAATGACCTACTGAATTGGTAAAACAAAAAAAAGAAGACAAAGGCTATAAGAGGTAGACAATTTCCCCTATCAGAGGATAGAATTGAGGACCATGCCAATAATGCTAGGTTTGAGGAGGATGTAGTAGAATTATGTGAAGATTACACTAAGCCCCATTATTTAAAATGAAGTCTTTATCCCCATACATAATTTAATTACTTATCATGTTCTATTGATTGGCAAATATTCACAACATTAAAGATTTATTTATTGGTAAGGTTAAACAAATAAATCTAGGGCAGACAATAATAAAAATTGGAGTGCATGATGATAAATATGTACTTGATAAGAAATATACCCATGTACATATTACCTACACCGAATGAAGCGTCAACGATCACAACATGCCTGATAGTACTAAGAAGCATCTAGGATAGATCTTCCATAAAGAGGTGGCTTATATTAAAAGTTTCCCATCAAAGACAAAAAATAAGTAAAATAATTTCAATAAACATGGTCATAAGAACTCACTAAGTCCAAATTCAACAAGATAAAAGCTGATAAACTTTACTAGCAATGGATCTGAAGACCCGATGCAACATTGCAGAACTTATATCACCATCTAAACTACTAATGGGAAAAAAAGTGAACATCATTGGTTGTAGTATTTCCCAAAAATGCTTAAAGGGGTGGCTATTTATTTGTATGGAAATGCACCAAAAATTTACAAGTACCTTGTTAAGTCGAACAAGGTCAATAAACATGGTCACAAGAACTCACTAAGTCCAAATTCAACAAGACAAAAGCTGACAAACTTTACTAGCAATGGATCTAAAGAACCAATGCAACATTATAGAACTTGTATCACCATATAAAATAATAATGGGAAAACAAGTGAACATAATTGGTTTTAGTCTTTCCTGACCATGCTCAAAGGGGTGGCTATTTATTGGTATGGTAATACACCAACAACTGGCAAGTACTCATGGGGCAAATTGCAGAAGGCATTTGAAAACCATTTTAACTCCTCAGAGATGAAAATGAAATTATTTTGGAGATCAATTCCCAAAAATTGAAATGAGAATGTATAAACTGACAATAAAATACTCAAGGAATTATTGGACAAACTCAAGAAGGAACTACCAATAATATGAAGAAGTGATGATTCATTGAGGGACTTATACTCTCAAAGTGGAGGAAAATGAAGATAGTTTCACATTCATCCTATGATAATAGAGTGATGCATATAGAAAGAGAGAATAAAACACCCACATGCTTGAGGAAGAGGAGCAAGGATGATGATTCATAAGCAAGTTATAAGGTCACACTAAGGTGAATTTCCCAAAGAAAATGTTTTCTAAGATTTTTCAAGTTACAGGATTACTTTTCAACCTTTCTTTTTAATGGAGAGTAGATTTTATCCTAGTTGTGACCAAATTTACCTAAAATTAACCAATCTTGACCCAAAAATTCATCATATGCATTATTCTAAAGTGAGATGACTACAAAATTTAACAAAAAATTGTTGGATTCCCATAAATACCTTTTATCCCATCAGACACCCGACACCTTTATCGCATTAGGTCACTCCCACTAATTAGAATTTTGGATTCTAGATAAGTGTTTAAGGCACAATAATTTTACATCCAAATAACTTATATTATATAATAATGGTCGATGGAAAATAATTCCTGGTATGTGCCTCTAACCATTTAGGATTCAATAAATTTTTAAAAATAGAGCAGTTTGATTCAAGAACTTGGACAACTCACTTATCAAGGACATAATGAATATCTTGAAAATAAATTATACCAACTATAGATGAAGAATGTGAATATTATCAAAGTGTAATTTTTTGGTCATAAAGAGGATAGGATTAAAATATCAACAAAGGAGCCCACCAATAAAAAAGGCAAAGTCATGGTAATTGTTAATGAAAAAATAAACAAGCTCCCCATATTGAAAAATTAAAAAAATAATAGAGTTTGACAATAAAATAAATAATAATAAAAGTAAATTCAAGTGGTTTTAACCACCATATTCCCAAGAGGACCCACCATATGACCAATATCACCAACCGTATGCCAAGAAAGACTTAGCATTTTCATGTTTTATTTTACATTTCTCTCCCTTTGGCATATGGCCATCTGTTTTAATTTTCAACTTCATCACCATATGGCCAACAAGTTCAAACTTAAAATACCTTTCCATATGGATATATATCATAATTCATCCCTCTTCCTCTTATTAGTCACATGCTCCCCCAATGTACAGTTAACAACCATATGCCCATGTTATTTCTTGCATTGTTTGACTGTACAGGTTGTTACAACAACCATATAGGCTACTACAGTGACTGTATGGACATTTACATTACATTATTTTCTTTGATATATTTCAATATATAAAATACTATTATAATAATAGAGGGTTTTTAGAAACAACTTTAGGTAGAAGCTTTTTGTGAACAAAATCATACTACATAACTTGTTTCTAAAAATCAGAATTTTAGCATGTGTATTTTCATCAAGGGTTTCTTGTAGTTTTCAATGGTAGGTCCTCTAGGGATGACATATTCTTCCCGTTCTTTATCACTTTGTCTCTAGTTTGTCTCAAAAGGGACTCCAAGTTGTTTAAAATGGGATAATATAGCTCATCATGTTAAGTCATTGTTATCAACATGTAACAAAATAAATGTTTGGTAGCCAACTTAGTTATACTGATAATTCTTGTATTAAAAAATATGGGTAGTTTTCTAATCATATTTTGGATATGAGTGGTTGGGTCACTAGTTGTGTTTTAACCTAAAACTATTGGTTCTCTTGTCTTATACATTTCATGTTCAGATGCCCATTTTCAGAGGGGCATGATATTCAACACTAGTTATAATGCCTCTACAAGGGAGAATCTTTGGAGATCACATAGTCATACAATTATTTTTGGGTCTAGTTTTTTAGACCATATTTTAGTATGAAGCTTGCCTCTTAATCATTCTTTCATAAGGGATTTGCCTCCATTTTTATTTTGGAGTGCTAATGTTTTTAGATTCACTTCTAAGATATCCCTTTCAAGATGTGCCACTTTAGTAAAATCATCAAGCCTATGGTTATGTATGGATCTGAGGTTTAGGGACCTAGTTTGTGGCCCATTTATTGGGCTTGTATTGAGAGGGTCCAAACTCTCGTGATTTTTTATATGATCCATTTCAAATAGATTGTTGCTCAATGCATTGTCCAAGCTAATTTTACTGCCCAACCTCTATGCCTTGAGACTATCTTCATGCTTACTTTCAATAGTCACATATTCAAAACCATGGGGGATTTATATTTAGGATACCAAAGGTATCCATACTTAGCCCTCTTTTCTTCATCTAGGATTTCATCATTAGGACCCACTAGATGCTGACATTATTGGTACTATGAGACTAATTTGCTCCCTCAATTTATCAATATCTCTATTGATAATCTACCTCCTTTCAAGTCCTCCTTAGATTCCTCTTGTCAACTTCCTCCCTTGAATATTATTATTAGAGTTATCAAAATGGATACCTACATGCAATGCATTTAGGTCACTTGAACCTCTCATCCACTCAACCCCAAGTTTGCCTTTTTGGCTAAGAATTTCTTCTAGGTGGTGGATGATGTTATTTCTCAACCTAAATATCCCTAACATCATTGGTAATATGGCTAAAGGTTTCTCCTCAGCCAATTTAGGGTTTAAATCCCACAAATTTCAAGTTGTGACTGATCATCATATTCCATGTGGAGACTGGATTTGTTGTCTTTTCTCCCTCCAATATATGGAGACTATAGAGAATTTCATTTTCAAATGCCCCATTTATTATGATATTTGGGGTATATACCACTATGTTTACAAAGAATCAACCAAATCTCTATCCACTTTATTTCAATACTTAAAACAATAATGCTTGGCTCATTTATTTTAAGAGGTTGTCACCCTTTGATGCAAGTTCATGTGTCTCAAGATCTCCCAAGTTGACCACCTCTTTCTTTCCACTCATCACAAAGGTTAGCAACATTAAGTGCCCTTTAGAATTTTCTTCTTCACACATAGAGTGGGGTAGGTCAATGAGGTAATGCTCATCTTTGCACACTAATACTATTAACATGCCCCAACACAATCTCCTTCAACACCATGGAACTACTACTCGACATTGGATCTACTCCCTGACTATTTCTTAGGCTATAGAGTCAAGCACACATTACAAGTTTCTTCAACCCTAGACATTATGAGAGGTTCTAGGGGGAATTATTTTTTTCCCCTTAGGATTATCGAACCTAACCCCCTCTATCTTGGGCACTCCCTAATTAGAATTATCAAATTTTTGGTTCAGTTGATGCATTTAGTTTTTGTTAATTTACTTTGTTTATTAGGTTTGTAAATAATCTTACTTGTTATTTGTTTGCATTGGTTAAAAACTTGTTAGTTGGTTTTGTACAACCAACTCCCATAAAATTTAAAAAGCTTATGTGTTGTGTAAAATATAAATATTTACATTGAATACATTTTTGATACTATTTATTCAATGTTTGAGATCCCATCAATGGTATCAGTGCAATGCTATACTCATGGAGAAGTAAAGATTAAAGAATTATTTTTTACCACCATTATTGCCATAAGTGAATCTATAGGAACTTCTTCATCTAAAGAACCACCAATAAATGTGAATCCAAGACATATATAAGGATTCTTCATTATGTTTGGATACTAGTGTAATAACCAGAGAGTTGGCATGTAAGGACCATCATGGACATTGAAAAAGAGTGGCACATTATTCACCAAAACATGATGCTTTCAAACAAATTTACGACACTCCAAGGTTTCTATTTTTTCACATAGTATTTTCTTTATGATTTCTTGTGATTGCATACCTTGTCTACATATGGTGTCATTAACATACAATTGAGTTTTGACTTTTTCTTGATTATTCACTGCTCTTGTATGATGGTCTAAAAAGAATACAACAATAATAAATTCATTTGGAAAAATATTCTCATAAAATTCGTATGCCATATGTTTATTGTTTGAGAGAATCTAACTACAGAAAAAATTGTGTAGCAATATTAATTTGAGCTTGATACCGTGCGTAGAGGTTATAAATATATTTTCTTTTGATTTTCTATGTGGGTGCTCCACCAAGGTAGGAAAGCATTGCTTTAACATGTGAAATATTGAGTAAAAACAACTTTTCATGCATGTTGTTATTATTATTATTATCATCATCATCATCATCATCATCATCATCTAAGAAGTCAAAAATATATTGAATATTTTGCCTTCCTATATTCAAATTTGATAAAGGCAATTTGGATAGACTAATTTTCATTAGTCCCTTGATAAAGAGGAGGGAAAGGGTTCAAAATCCATTCAACCTATATTTTGGTCAAATTTATTTTTAACTTTGTTTTTGGAATATACTTTTTGAAAAGAGGATATTATTGATATTATTTCTTTTAAAAGATTTGCATAAAGAGAATTGAAGGGAAACAGTGTAAAGGAGTTAGAAGGGTAGAAAAATATTATTTTTTATGACTTCTACTTAGGTCCTTGAATCACCTATTGTATTTTTGAATCTACATACAAGGGTCAGGGCAAAGTCCCAAGTAGAATTCACTTTTTGTCACTATATATTTATGATCATGGCTAAAATTTTAAGTTTATTATCTAAAAATGGAATATTAACACCCAAAAATACAAATAATGGAGATTACACATGGAAAACACTCTCATATCAATGATTTATGGGAAATAATGGAGAAATAAACCATGCCACCCATTAAAGCCATAAAATTACTTGAGTTTCAAAAACATGATAAATGTGCAATTACATTGTTGAAATCATCATGTTCTGATCAAGTGAATTGAATCCATTAAACATAGTACTTATAAATATTATAAAACATTAAAAGATATATATGACAACCAACCAGCCTATAAAAAGATTGATTTCCTAATGTAGTTGTTAAATACCAAATTTAGCATTAAATAAGATGTTTATGAATATCTCTCCCGCATGAAAACTCTACAACAAGAGTATTGTATTACAGGGGGTGAGATAGAAGATGATATGCTCATATCCATAACTTTGAATGGCCTCAATTCTACTTATATAAATTTTTTTGAATGTTTTAGCTTGGTGATAAGCTCAATGGAATAACATTCAATTATATTTTTGAATCACTCACTCAGTATGAGCATCAATTTATAAAGAAGAAAACTTAGCCAATAGAAGATGCCTAATTCACAAAGGCCAAGAAACACCAGCTTTAAAGAGGACATGGTCCAAACCATTTTTGAAAATAATGACCAAAAAATTCTACATGGTACTCTCATTAGCAGTCTTAGAGACTCGTATTGCCACTCAAATCTGCATTCCTCACACCATTCTCCAAAATCTTCCAAACACAAACATCACCATAAGCATTATTTTAAGTCTAGTGGTTGTAGTAGTGACTCTTCATCTTCTAGTTCTCAAAAACATTGGAAATAACAAAGATGTTATAACTGTAGGGGAATTGGCCATCTTACAGATGTATGTCCTTCTCATCAACCCCACTCTTCACACAAAAAGAAAGCTAAAAAAATTATGTGGGTCATTATAGTGGAAAATATTTTAGATACTCCAACTATTCATGTTATTTTGACACTTCATCTCACTAGGAGGCATCCTATATGGCCAAGGTTTATGGTCTTGATGGACTTGATGCTCTATTTTAAGTGATCAATGATTCACCTATCTTGTGCAAGCTACGAGGCTCAAGACCAAGATATATTATAGTAGAATTTTTTGGTTTGTGTTCTTTATTTTTTCCAATTTTGGCTTTCTATCCTTAATATTCATGACATAGAATAGACAAGGTTGATTTTATTTCTCTTAATGTATAACATCTCATCTCTCACCTAATAAGGGGAGAAGATATGGCATCAATTGGTATTCAATAAATCATCGGTGATAGTACAGGTTGATAAGGGTTGCTAACACCTATAGTGCTGGGCAAAGGTCATCAACAATTATTGGGCATTTGTGAGATATGCCATACACAGTATAGGTTTATCATTTGGATGGGCTTCTATGTGTAACCTTATGTAGGCCGATGTAGTTGGATAGGACTTGATCATGTTCTACTATAGTATGGTATGATGATCATAAGGGATGAGTAGGCCTTGATCATGTTCATCATCCTTTATGCCATAACTTACAGGGCAAGTTTTTGCATGAAGTGGCATTGGTTTTTATCACTACCATGAGGTATAATGCACCAATTATAATTGTGTTAGAGTTTTTTTGATGACTTTAGAGTCATTTTTCCATTTTTTCATCTTCTCTAACCCTTTGTATCAAGGGGGAGTTTTTTGGGTTGGTTGATCCTTTCAGTTATTATTTTGTTACTTTGTTTGTTAGTTTTGTAAATAATCTTACTTGTTTGTTTAGGTTGGTTAAAAACCTGTTAGTTGGTTTTCTACAACCAACACCTGTAAGATTTAAAATTAAAGCTTAAATGTTGTGTAAAATATAATGCTTTAAATTGAATACATTTTTGATATTATTTCTCAAATGTTTGAGATCCCATCACAAACCCTACATTAGCCTTTTCATAATGATATATGATGATACAGATGATTCCTTTGACCTAGATATTAAAAAAGATATATGATTAGACTAACATCAAGTATTTAAAAATTTTATCATCCCATGCTCTTTAATGGGTCTTGTTCCCCTTTGCCCCCCAAATCCAATGTATATTTGTATTGGCACCTTAACCACATGGGTTGGGGATTTAATGATTTGGTTTTATCCTCCTCCTTACCCCCCTCCTCATTTATTTTAAGTAATTTAGTTATTTATATTTAATTAATTTTATTTTAAATCCTAGGGTCCTTTTACCCTATCAATTTCTATTGTACTTGGATGCATTCTCAAGTCCCATTGACCTAATTTTGATCATTTTTGGACATTAATATAATTTATTTTCTTTCTTATAAATATTTATATGAATGTCGAGGTAAGAGTGTTGATGTGATAATTCTGCCTTGTGCTGAGTAATTATATTATACACTACCTTAAGTAATAAAATTATTGATAGCCATATCTCATGTCATGAATATATTTAATATTCTTGAATTAGTAATATTTTGGTAGTGTAGATTTTATAAAAAAAAAGTGAGGTTGTACTAGATGATCCTATATGTTGAAGGGCAAGGAAGGTTTGTTTATAAGTTTAGATAGGAGAGCACTCACCTAAGATTGATGTTTGTGTCCAACATTCTCAATAAACTCATGGTTTGAGTCCAAATCCCATTCAATTATAATTTTAAATAGTTTAAAATGAAGAGACAACCTTGTGTTTGTAGATTGGTTTGAAGAATTTATATATTTAGCTAGGTTATAGGAGGATTTTTGAACTAGCTATCCTACCATAATAGTATTAGTTGGCCATTACCAATTCACCATGTTATATGAAGTTAAGGTCTTTGAGAAGAGCTTCCATAGGATTTCCCCCATGAATAATTAATAATTATAGGCTACACTTGTCACCCTAACATAATAATCTACATGAAGTAAAGGGATAACCAATGTCTTTGTTCAGTGCTATTAACTCAATGGGAGTTTTTGCATAATGCCTTTTCCAATCAATAATATGAATGCTAAAACCAAAAGAAAATAGACCTTAATTTATGAGTTCCTAGTTGCATCAATCGTAAGATTTTGATATTTCAAGTTTGATCATGACCCATAGCCTATGCTATTTATCTAGGCAGAGAATGATTTCTTAGACCACCCAAATGTTGTTGATGATTTATGTCCCCTAAATAAAGGTAGATTGGGATTCATCAATTAGCTAAGGGAGTAGGCATTTGAGATGGGTGGTATTTAACTTAGATATAATGTTTTAGATCATGTTACATGATTCTATAAAGGTAAAGGCAAAGGTATTTTTTAGGTCACCACCAAGTGAAACACCAATTTTGTGTATGTAAACCCAAAGGGAATTGTTTATCAATTTACATTATATATTGCTCAACAAGTTATAAAATGCTATCCCACTCAGGTTTCAAACATGTGACATCCTTGATGGACTATTCATGCCTTCACCATCAAGGCCATGTAGGTTATACAAATGTATTGACTATGCCATCTTGGTGGTTAGAATAAATTTAGTAGCTTTCATCTTTTTTAGCATTTTTTAATTTTGTCTAGACTCTTTTATGACTTCAAGTAATTCCATTTCATGCCAAAAAACTATTTTTGAGTAAGGTAGAGCATAAAATTAGAAACTTGGTATAAAAATAATGGAAAAGAACAAAAAAGTATGGGATAACCAAGGAGAAGAAGTTTTATGTTACTTTGTTGAATTCAAAAAAACATGTGACAGTGCTTAAAAACAAACTTTTGAGGAGGATGGAGGAACTTGAAGTTATTAATGCATATCAAGTAGTGGTTTATGAGATTTATGATCAAGTTTGAGCCTAAATTAGAACAAATAAAAGTCATAATGCTTTGGAAGTGATAATGGTGTCAAAAAAGGTTGTCTATTATCCTTCACTTTATTTAGGTTATACATGGATAAGCTAGAGGAGTGGATAAATAAAGTTGTAGAGGGTGTTTACCTAGCTAGTTATGTAGTTAAACTACTCCTATTTACAAATGATCTCATCCTAATTACAAAAGCAACACATAGTTTGAGAGAACACTTGAAGGTCCTAGAGCTTTCTTGTGAAGAGATCAGGATGTCAGTGAATACTAACAAAACCAAAGTCACTATTTTTCATTAAATATTTAAAAAAGTAAATTAACTTCCTTTTCAAAGGAAGGCCATTGGAAGTGGTGGAAGAATATAAGTACCTCAATATTAATTTCCACAACAAGCTTAGTTAGGAGATGTGCAAGACAAACATAATACAATAGGGGTGGAAGTATTTATACTTTCTATGAAATTGATGTAAGAACAAAAAATTATGGGATTGGAAAACCTAGAGGACATTGTTCAGGTTACTTGTCACACTGGTGGTTCTCTAAATATGTAAAGTTTGGGCATCTACATGTCAAATAAAAAATGAAAATAGATAGAGATCATTCAAAAACATCTAATCATCAACAACTTTGAAATCATAACATCAATTCCATATAAAATTTTATTAGTTGAAACAAGTAATTTCCCATTGGAGGCATAAGCTATGATTTGAAAGCCAATTTATTTAAATAAGACAAAAAAACATGGAGACTCATCGGTGGCACAAAATGGTAGTAGAGTAAGAGTTAAGTATGAGGAAGAACACATGGATAAAATAGAATAAGTGGATGAACAAATGGAGCATTAGCATGCAAAAGTGCCCAAATAGCAATGGGGAAATAAAAGGGTATATAAAAGAAAAATTTAGGGTAGCCATGTGGATAAAAAAACTTGGGTGAAAGATAGAATACCATGTCAAAGAATTTAATCCAAAATGTAATAATGATGAAAAGGCCTACCCAGGAGCAAAAATCAAGTGGAAGGAAAAAATATTGATAGCTTAGCTAAGGATTAGCTCGCATCAACTTAAGTTTGAAACCAACAAGTGTACAATGCCTAAAGAAGAGTAAGAAAAGAGAATATTCCTGTTTTGTACAAGAGGGTGGTGGAGACAAAATGACACTACATCATGGAGTGTGCATAGGAATAGAAATCAAGTGGAAGGAAAAAAGGTTGATGGCTTAGCCAAAGACTAGCTCACATCATCTTAGGAAGAAGAGTGGGAAAAGATAACATGCCTATTTTTTTTTACCAAAGGGGTGGTCAAGATAGAATGGAAATACATCATGGAGTGTGCAACTTGTAGTTTTATCCAAATCAAATATGACGACAACCTATAATTCAACAATCTAACCACCTTGTTTGATGAGGCAAGGCTAGATAAAGCAATAAAATTTTTAATCAAGATTCATAATAGAAGATCCAACATCAAAAAGGGAATGGAATTTCACAAACTTGATGGAGTAACCCTTGTTTCAAGGAGCCATTTTAGCACTTATCACTCTTGTTACTATTTTTGATCCCATAGATTGATTGGTCTTGTGGATGTTGGAAATGTGGTATATACTTTTCATGATTTACACTCAACTAGAGTGTACTTGCACAATGGGTGTGTTTTTGGTGGTTTTCATCCATGTTTTATATAGCCCATGGTTTTGTTACCCATTATATTGTAATACTACTGAGGTTGTTTCCTATTGATGTGCCTACAAATACTCACACATGAATTAGGATAACACAACTTAAAAGTGAATTATTACATTACTGAGAGTTGAGTCCATGTAATAAGGAAGAAGTTATGCTAGGTTTTTTTGCTAAAAGGTTTTCCCAGGTGGAAATCTTGTGTATTGTATGTGTGTGTCAAATATATTTATATCTTAGCTTTAATTCTATTATCATTACTTCTCGTGTTAGTTTATTGGTTCATTTCTCTTTAGTGGATTTAATTCAAATCTCTCATTCCTTCATTTTATGAGGTTTTAGAGGGTTTGTTAAATAGATCCAAGAATTAATTAGGCCCTAAAATCTTATTCCTTGAAAGAGAGAAATAGTTCACACTTCATCCTTCATGCTAGCCTAAAAGATTCTATTGTTGTGAAATGCACTCATTTTTTTATCAAATATATGAATACTTATTACACCCTAACTTTTAACTGAATTATTGGTTTTTTAATAAGGATGTCTTAAAAAAATTAGTGGCATACAAATAAGATTTATATAGGCAACTATTGTTTGGATATGCATAACTTGATTGATATGCTCCTAATTCAAAACAAATTTATGGAAATACTCTATGTTGAAATCCCCTCCCCCCATGTGTCCCATTTTTATTGAGAGCATTGGTATAAATACTACTCCTTTTTTTGTTGAATCGTGGAAAGTTATTGAATAAGGATCTACTCATGTGATTTCATTGGGTGAAAGAATCTAGTATCACTGATTTGTTTTTGGACCTTTCCTCATTGACTCTTTATGTTGGTAGTTTAGGCAAAGATATTTCCAAACTCAAAATAAGGCCATATTTTGAGCTTTTATTTGAGATAAATTCAACTTGCCTATGAACTTGAGCATTACATGGTCTTGGACATCAGAGAATTCATTTCACCAAATTTTAATTTAGTAAGTAAACCTTGGATGGTTTTCCCACACAATTTTTAAATAGAACTATGGCTTGCATCAGTTTCATATCTAGTGCATGATGACTAGATGGATGGATCAATAATCAGACAAAGTAATTTCATCCACCCTTGTTAAAACTTGTTTGTTATCGTCTAACCATAGTGATAAAAAACCTATCAATTTTCTCAACTATGTAGTATCATCCATTGCATCTATTGGCCCAAGTGTATAGGCTTGTGAAAAATATAGGTGACTCAAGAAATTGACCAAAGCAAGCTAGACGAGGGAATTCATAGCTTACTAGATCCAAACATGTCCCCCTTTTGGATCTTAAGGGGATTTCATAGTGTTGAATTCCTATCAAGATTAGATTGAATGACCAGGTGTTGATGATCCAATCCTTTAGACTCTAAAGCATATCCATACAATTGTTCACATAGGAAGGAATGTATATATTAATTATACAACATTGAATCTACATTTTGAGGGAAAATAAATACACAATCAATTATTTATATGTAAAATGAATATCAAATTCATCCTTTGAAACTAGTGGTCTATAGTCAAACTTAAAATGATAATGTGATACATGGGAAGAAACAGGTAAATTATGACAACATAGACCTAATTTGAGAGAGAACCAAGAAAAGAGGCTCATACCTTAATACCAATATAAATGAGATAAAACATCAATCTTCAAAGACTAAGTTTTATAATTCCTTTAATTAAAATATATGCTAATTATAAGCTCCCAAAATTATGGTTAGGGTTAGTTATCTTACTATCAATTTGATTTATAATAACTTTATTTTTTTTCATGATGACCACAAACATATAGAGTGACTAATATCAACCACCAAATCTTGTTTTATCAATAACTATGATTGTAAATCACACTAAACATGTCATAATTATTTTATGACCTCACATCTATTTGTACCTATTCAAATTAGTAAACCCTCTAAATCTAACCTTTTTTATATGTATGACTAGACAAGTAAAGATGATTTTTTTAATGATTGACAACCATCAAAAATACATTAGACAATCCTATAATTTATTTAGGCAAAATACCATCACATTATCCACATGATACTATTGATTTAATAGTTGGTTTTCCATTTCTATTTGATTACATAAAATCCTAGGTTGTCAACATATTGTAACAAGAACAAACATTTCTTAGATAAGAAGACCTCCTAATGAAACTCTAAACCTGGGAAAAATCAAGATAGACCTAATCCACTTAGACATAGAGATTTAGTTGGAGTTGAACCCTTGTAAACTATACCACCATAGTCCCATACCCCAAACTCTAATATCTAGATGAGTTCTTCTTCAACCAAACATGTACAACACAATCCCATGCATCCTCAAAGATCACATCAGTCTACATGCTAATAAAATATTGGATTACCCACCCAAAAAACTAAAAAATCCATTACTAAATTCAAGAATATCCTAGTTCAAAACCAAATTAAAATGCTAGCCAATGGCCTTCACCAAATAACAAGCTAAAAATGAAGACCAATGCACTCTTATCTCAACCATCCCCATGCCCCCCTCCAAAACCAAGACCTGAGATGTAACCTTTCCACATTCAAGACCCCCATTTTCAAGATTTTGTTAATGAACCTCTCTAACCAATCATAGCTCAAACTGACATTGGTTGTATAGTGCCTAATGTAACCTTTGATGATAATGGTGACCCTATATCTCACAATAATAACTTTTGTTCCAAGTACAAAGAATGGTTACAAACAAACTTTCATGTTGGTTGCAAACTTTTAAATTTTTTTTTGAAAATGAAACCCTAGAATGGTCTTCCCAACTACCTAGCACATTCATTCATGAATTTGATACTCTCCTTAGAGCAATCAAAATATAATTTCAATCTGATACAATCTCAAAAGAACATTTGCATGATTTTGTCATAGTCTAACAATGTGATAATGAATTGATCCATGCATTTATCCTAAGAAGTTGTGTTCAAATATTATAAGAGAGCAATCCCATTGCAACATAGACCTAGGTGTAACAAGGTTGAACAAAAAGTATATTACCAGGAAAAATTATCAAAAATGGGCATTGATTTTTTCCCAATTTTGACTTTTTTTTGTCAAAAAAAATTAAAAACTCTAATAAACCCTAAAAATTAAGATACCTTGAAAGCTAACTTAACTTTCATTTTATAAAAAGAAAAAAGAAAACAACACACTTACCTCTCATTGCACACTTACTGTGTATGAATGCTTAGGGCTAAAACTCCATCAAGCTAGGTTCTAACTATATTATTTTGGTAATTATATGCCACTATAAGTGCCCATCTTATGCCAAGGAGATTGAAGAGATTTCAAAAAGGAGTATTATTTTGAAGGTAGGAATTCATTCCTTTTTTAGTTTTTTCTTTTGTTTGTTTTCAAATTTAGATATTCATATGGGTTGATTGCTTTATTTTTGTTGATAATTTTCTAATAATTTGTCAACAACGGTAGCCTAGGGATTTATTTTAATTTTTTTTCCCAAATAGTGATATTATATTTGTTTTTTTAACTTTTAGCTGCAAGTATCTAGTGCAATGGTAGAAAGTATGAGCACCATGGACAAGGGGATATAACCAAGTTCAAAATCAATCCTTTTACAACCTTTGGAAATGTCTCAATACTAGAATAGGTTCTAGGTGAAGGGGGTTATATTAGGTGTTACACAAAGTGTAGTGTCAAATACAACAACTCGTAAAGTAGGGTGAAGGCCTATTTGTGTGCAATTCTTAACTAGAAAATTAAATATTTCATTGGGCCAACCAGAAAAGGAATGCTAAAAAAATATTCTTAGATATATCAAAGAGAAAAAGGATGTGGATGCAGTGGTTGACCTTAAATCAAATCATCCATTAGAGAAAAAAAATCTTGATCGATAAAGCCACTTACTAGTATATCTCATAACCCTATCATGTTCAACTTGAATCCTTTCTTCGAAACACCATTTAAAAATGAAGAGGATCCACCTCCTCCTCACAAAAGAAGAAAAGTTGTGGACCCATTGGAAAGGGCCTTTAAAAATGAGCACAAGGATGGTGTTAATCAACTCATTGAGAATTATATTTATGAAAAAGAGTTGCCATTTGATGTTAGGTCACCATATTGGTAGGATATGGTGAAAGGAATCAATGAAGCCCCTAAAGGGTAAACTGGCCCATGTTAAAAAAAGGTATGCACCACCTTATTGGGAAAATAAAAAGAATATGTAGATGGTTATTTCATCTTTTTATGGATTTATAGATTGAAATAGGGATGTCCATTATTTATGATAGATCAAATGATGCTAGTAATCATCCATTAAATAATGTGATTCTAATGTTCCATAAAGGGGCAATGTTTTTTAAGGTCATTGATTATGAGGGGTAGGTGAAAGATGCACAATTCATCGTTGACATCTTCATAAAATTCATTGAGGTGGTGGGGCCTATAACATTGTCTAATTCATAATGAACAATGTTCAAAATTGCCAAGCTAGGAGATATTGGTTGAGGTGAGTTACAGGTACATGTTTTGGACACATCATGTTGTTCATTTACTAAACCAGATGCTACAAAATTTTAGAAGAGATATCAACTGGTTCAAACAAATGTATGTTGAGGCTAATGAGATCCAAAATGCATATCAATAACCATTACATATCCTAGACCATCTTCAAGTCATTCTCAAACTTGTAAATATTTCAAGTAATTTAAAAGATATTTCCTTTAGTAATTTTATGGTATAATTTAAACATATATTATCTACTATGTATATTTAAATTTTAAAAAACAAAGAAGATGTTGTTGTAAGTTTGTAACTTGTATATTTTTTAATGTTTTTAAATTTTTATTTGTTTTAAATTCTTAATAGTTAGTTAAAACTCAATTATTATAGCACATAATCATCTTGAGATGAATTGTGACGGTGTGAGAGGCATTGTACAACATGGTTATTAGCAACCCTTAGGTTGTATAGAGGTGGATGAACATAAAGAGGGTAACAAAAGTGAAAGGGTTGATCCTAGATGATAAGTGGTGGTGCAGCATGGGTTACTTTCTTAGTTTTAATGAGCCTATCATTAATATGATCAGATTTGTTGATATGGATCAGCCACATATGGATGAAATTTATGATGGCCTCGATTCAATGATTGAGAAGATTAAGTTCATTATAAATGAAAAAGAGAAAGATCCTACAATAATTTTTTTAAACAAGTGCACACAATTCATAGTGGAATAAAATGACCACCTTATTGTATTCCTTTCCTTCACATTAACTCCTAAATACTATAACACTAAGATCCTTTCTTTACCTAAAAGGATCCCACCATATAGGGATATTAATGTTAGTGATGGGTATAAGGAAAATTTCATGAGACTCTTCTCTAATCAGGATGTAGAAAACATGATTGTGGATGATTTTTGGTATTATATAGCCTCCATAGGTCATAACCTTAACACTATTTAAGACAAGTATAAGGAGGATTCTTATACATGATGGCACCTCCATGGGTAAGGATCCACACTTGTATCCACTTACAATCATAGTTTATCACAAGCATGATTTTTAACTCTAACACTCTTTCTATTTTAAGTTTTTTATATTTAGTTTAAATTTTCATTTTTTATAAATTTTAATTTTGCATTGAATTTGACTCAATAGTTTCGGGTTCCTTTTCAGTTGAGCAAAACACAATTTATACTCCTTTATCCACTAAGTTAAGTGCAACCAATTGGCAATAAAAAATATGGAGGATTTGGTCTATAGGAATTCTAACTTGTGCCTTATATCACACAAGAAATCCAAGTACAAGCAAGAGGCAACAATTTTTTAGGTTATAGAGCTAGAGTATCTTGACTTGGATGATTTCATTGGCCAACTTTCTTTCATTGACATGGAGGAACATGAGACTTTTTTGTAAGCCCTCCATATCACAACCAATGAGAGTGGCACTGATAATGGTTCTAGTTCTAATGAACCACATGATGATGTTGATGCTATTAATGAATAGAAATATGACCATTTATATTGAGTTTACATGTGCACTATGTTGTTATAAGTTTGACCACTTACAATTAATCTATTTTGATTTATTATGACATTTGGCAGAATTATCAATTATCAATAATATTTTGTGGTTATTTTTCTTACTATAAACATATTATGTGGTTCATTTTTCTTATTTGATTATAATTTTTATATGTTTTATATTTTATATATTTGTTTTACAATCTTACCAAATGAAATAAATCACCATATCAGCATACCTGATCCTTATACTTAAATTAACATCTATCAAAAGATAGAAATTTGTGAACCTTAAAAGCCCAACATAGTTTTGGAGATACTCTATGTTTTAAATTCACAAACACCCTTAAACCTAGACTATAATATGAAGTTCTTAGATCTAACCTTCAAATTTTAGTTGAAGCCATAGAACAAGCCTGATGCTAAGACCAATGCTTAACATGCTATGACATTCCAAAATTTGTAAAAAATAACCCCAAAATTATAAAAAATATCAAATAAACTCCAAAACCATTTCCCCAAATGATACACAAGAAGACGCCACACACAAATCCCCATAAAAAAATACTATCCATAATTCAATAAAGATTACAAATAAACCACATTCCTTATAAAATATAACACCTATACTACCAAGATATGACATTCAACTATATGATCCCAACCATGGGTTACCAATATGGTACCATCAAGACCATTTCTTTGTTTGACACACCACCTATGGACATATCACTAAATACTATTAGTAATTCCATAAATATTAACTATATAATTTATTTGTTAGAAATTTTGACATTCAAGCTCTTACATGTGAACTTTATCAAACATAATTAATGGAAAAAGTAAAACTTGATTCAAAAACTATGAACAATACATATATTGATGGCCAAGCCAACACTATCATTGAAGAATGTGAAAATTAGATAAAATTTTACTTCTTAGTAGTATCATATAACCCCCACCCTCATCTACCCTGAGTCTAAAAAGCCTGACATATTATAATATGACAACAAAACCCACACATTGTGCTAGTTCTAGCTATATCCAAACATGCACTATAAATAACTAAGAAATCAGTGTAACAATGAATTTGGATATATTTGAGACCATAAGTACCTTACATTCAGTCATTCATAGTAGGCAACTCAAAAAAATTTAGATACCACATGTTCATAGCCCAGATAGATCACTTGATTGTCCCACAACCATTAAAAACTCAAAATGGCCCATACAAAATCATCAACATCGATAATGAAGATAGTCTCATAGATACTAATACTCCATCTTATGATAAAATTCCATATGACAAATCATTCAAGGTTGGGGCATCAGATAATGTTGCAGACATTTTACTTGACATCAACATGGCTGATCCTAGTTATAATCATAACTAACATACACCAAAAAATCAAACTTCATTACATGAACATATTACAAAGATACATTTAGATTTAAACTTAGATCACATAGTAGTACATAACTTAGGCTATGTTCAAGTAAGGCCACACCTTATCTCCCACCTTGAATGTAGGTTTTATAGTGTTGGTCATTCCTAGCCTTAAGTTCTCTAGTTATTATTTCAGTTTGAGATGGATTTGCTTTAAATCTCTTTCTCACCTCTAAATCTAGTCCTTCCCCTTATCTTTGATGTCCCAAGGCAACATTAAGTGGGTTAGTAGGCAAATAACCCAAAAAATGCTTCAAAAGGTGACTTATTAGTGGGATGTGTACATTTCCCTATGGTTGTATATACTAAAAATTCAAGCCAAGTCCTTCCATACTTCTTGTTATAGTCCCTTATTAAGGGAAGCAAGGTCCTATTGACAAGTTTCATCTACCTATTGGTTTAAGGATGGAATATTTTACTTCTTTGTATATCTATCTTACCCCACAAAGTGGTTTAAAATTTCCCCAAAAATGTTGAAACCCTGTCTAATCCTATAGGCTTATGCAAACCAAAATGCACCCAAACATTATAAAAAATGATTTAGCTACTTTAGGGACTTTTATTGTCTTCTTACATGAAATTAAAACACACATGTTTTTGAATCTATGTACAACACCATACAAGTAGTCATGGTCATACTTAGACATATGCAAACTAGCAAAAAACTCCATAGAGATGCTCTTCCATGGTCTGGTAGGCACTACTAAAGACATGTACAACCCTTTCTTCCTAACTTTATGTTTTCTTGTGCAACATAATTTACATCCTTTGGGACCTTTTATTGCATTTTGGGTCAATAAACATGTAATGTTCCCAAATTAGAACGAAGGCTAAAAATAGTAATATCCTTCAAACCCAACATAAATTGAATTCTAAAATATAAATCAACAACTTCATAAGTCAATTTATTTGAAAATTTTCACCCTTCACACACAAATAACCCAAACCCTAGGTGGATAGGATTTTGTGGTGATTTCAGCCCCTAAAACACCTCCAAAAATTAGGAAACTTTGTAGGAACAAATGGAAAAATATATTTGATTTAATTTTCCAATTAGATTTGGTAAAAATTGAATTTATATGGCAAAAATACACCTAAAAATTGTAAATTCAATAACTTGAAAGATACTTGGAGTTTTGGAGAAAATAATAGCTTGAACTAAAGATAAAAATATGCTCCTTAAGTTGAAATTAATATAAGAATTTTCCAAATACTAAAATACCCTCAAATGATGTCTCAAATTTCTAAAAACTTTAGTTTACCCTTAGAATTAAGAAAATAATTAATGGATGTTTTCTAGGCATAGATTAGCCCCAAAACTTGCCAACATACCTCAAAAATAATTTGTTCCACCAAGGAAAGATTGTATAAAAATATCCAAAACCCTAAGAGAGGGTTTCCACCAATAATAAGCCTCTGAAATTTTTTTTTCAAGCCCCTAAGCAAACCGCCTAAGGAGTAATAAGAAACCTTCAGTCCTTAAGAAAATTAGCAACTTTTGGTGGCCTCACAAACCCCCTAAGTGGTTCACCTTATTCCTCCAAGCCAATTAACCACAAGCTACAAGTATAAGATAAAACCTCAAATAATTCTTCAAAGGATTGAGCATGATTTCCAATTAATGGGTGGTGTTGATAGACACCATTTATAGAACAACTAGTAGAACTTGAAGGGTAACATTATTCAAGCTTATACCTTCAACAACCAAGATTGACATACCTGATTATCAAATCCAAATATCTAAATTTACATAATCTTCAAATGAGCCCTTATTTTTCTTAAATACCCTTCTCGAAGTGTAGCACTCCAAAATAGAAAGAGAGGGTTAATCTTTAAAAACAACTTAAGGTTTATAAGACAAGACACATAAATTCCCTCATTTAATACAAATAAACATAAAGTGATTTTATCCAAAACATAACTCAAAATTAGAAATATAAACTACCTTTTTCATTAATAACACTTCACTAGTGGTTTGACATGTCCCATAACCTTCTTCTACCATTAGCCATTGGAAACAAGAATGGCCTTAGGTTCCCATAAGGATATTAATAAAAAAATGGGGACATTACAATCCTCCCCTCCCAAAATTGCTCATCCTCAAGTAATTACAAAATCCAAATGGGTGTCCCAACACATCTTATCAAGTAATGTCCACCTTTACCTATTTCCTATTAAAAAGAATCCATAATTAGCTCCTTTATACTGCTGTACCTATCCCTTGGAGTCTACCCCCAAGTGATATAAGTAACATAATAGCCCTCTAATGGCCTCTCATGTTCCAAATTTATCAACTGATGCATTACCAATTTGTATTTGGGAGAGATATTCACCCAAATATCTCTAATGGACACCAACATGCCTTTACAAAGTGTGCCATTTGACCAAGAGCCATCAAAAGAAATGCAATTAAAAAGTAATACTTTGTTGTCTCATATGAAAATGCTCATGTGTTTTCCATTTATTGAGGGCACACTACCTTGGCCATTGTCCAATAACTCATGTGGACCTCTCACGTGCCATGGCCAAACCATCCAAACTTGCATACAAGGAACATCATTGAATTCAATTGGAAACACACCTTAGGAAGAGAAGTCATAAAAATGCAAGCCACCGTGTATGATCCTTATCATATGTGCCATGCATTATTCTACTAGCTACCTTTTGTTAGCATCTTCAAATATATATGGAACATAATGTGAATATAATAAACATTCAACATCATTAAGGATATAGTGTTGTACCTTACTTGTGCTCTCCAATATTTTTTCATGCATGAGGAGTTCCCAACTATGAGGATTTTTAGAATGTGCTAGGGGCTAGAATATATCAAAAAATTTAGACTTCTCACCCTCATGACATTGTTATATGTACATGCTTATTTTCAAAATTTCTTGATGACAAGGTCCAAAATTAATATATCTAATCTTTCTCATATCCACAAGCTATAACTTGCCACAAAATTCAAAATTTCTTACCTCAAAACATATATGTAGATGGCCCTCTAATTATAATTTTTTTTGGAAACCAAACTTAGAATTCATACTTGCATTTTTCCATCCTTCTATGTGCTAGAAAATGTAAAAAAAATTCATATTCCTCCCTTCCAAAGGTTGTTGTATATGCATGCTTAAATCTCATTTTATAGAATGGTAAAAATCATAATTTTCATTTACACTTCCCTCCCCATTTTTTGATTGTTATAGGCTCCAACAAACCTTATGAATTTCTTCATGACAATATAAAGCCTATTGAGTATGCAAAGAATATAAGTGAAATGCTTCCAACATACCTTGAATATGCCCAAATGGTTGATTACTTTTGAAAATAAAAAAATGCCTTACACCCTTTATTTCTATTGCAACTAGTTCACTTATTGACCATATACATGAGGAAATCATGTTGAAAAAAACTTTAGTGTTTAGAAACACTTTTACAATCAGTGGAAATCATGTTAGAAAAACTTTAGTGTTTATCAACACTTCTAAAATCACTCCCTCATGCCTTATGAGAATGGTATGGGCTCCTTTTTGGTGCCTTAACCTTTCCTTATCATAGTCATAAAAAACATTTTCCCTCTTCCAATTCCACCATCTAGTGGATGGAAATCCACTAATACACACTTGGACCATCCCCATGGTGTTGAGGTGTGAGAAGCACACCTTCTTAGGATCCCTACTCACTTTGGTGACAATAAACCTTAAGGAAAACAAACTAAAAATAGTAGTCACTATGATATTGGGACCATGATAGTCCTTACTTCATTATTTATTTTGGCCCAAGACATGGTAGCAACACTACTCTTGTAGAGCTCACCTAGACCCCATATCCATAATGGATAGTTGCCATGTCCTTCCCTTGAATTTACTTGGAATACTTATTTTTTTCATCAATTACCCTTCAATTCCAACTCAGTGGTAGTATAAGGTATATCACCAAGATAATTATCAAACCCATCATGAAGAGAAAAAAGCAAAAACTTAACAATATGACCACTCACTTACTCATGAAAAAATTTGACTTTCCTTTTTCCCTCAAATATGATTTTTCTATTCCATTTACTCCTTCATAGGATCCCCTTGCCTTGTCCACATTTTTTAGGGCTTGTGATTCTTATCCAAGTGCCAATAAAAATTGTCTTTCCCAAGCTTCTTCATGGAATCTAAAATTATGAAAAGAAAGAGATCTATGATGAGGAACAATAAAAAAAATTTATTCCAAGACATACCTTTCCATTTAGTGTATATCATTTGCAATCCCATTGGTTGATCTATAGCTTTTTGGTAATATTCATTTTGTTTCTATTGAATTCCTAGTTCTCGTGGTTTATAAATTCCAATCATTGGCTGCCCACAAACTTCTGATTTTTATTCTTCCACATGCTCCTTGATTTCAACCTTTGTGAATTTACTATTAAGCATGTAATCATTAGAATATAAATAGATATCCTCTACCAATAAAAAAAATCTTTACCTTGTACTTCCTTTAGTTCATGCTCATTGATTTCTTCCTCTTTAGCATCATAAATTTATATCCTTCTTTGTTACCCGATAAACTCAAATTTTGGAGGTCCAACATACTCATATGATGGTTGCCCCTTGTATAACTAAAAATTAGTTTTTGGCTGCTCCAAATTTTTTTATTTTCATTCTTATACATGCTACACTACCTCAAATTTTAGAGATTCCTCTTTTTTATTATCAAACCACTTGATGATATTCTCACCTAATTCCTTATGAGTCTTGATGAAGTCATGTCCTTGTGTCCTTAACTCAAGTTTCCACCAATCAAGGGCAGACCCTACCAAGTGTTGTGTGATGAATTTTAGAGCTTACTTCTCACCTCTGAGCCTCAATTCAAGGTATTCATTAACCTTTTTTACCCATGGTATAACTAAAGTACCTAGATCTCCATCAAAGTTTTGGAGAATAATCCTCCCTAAGTCATCATGCATAATTATGTGCCCATGGTGTCCTTTGCCATACCTCCAACCTATCCTATACTTAAAATTTCTTTCTTTCCTTTACTATGGTGCAAGTGTCAAATATTCATCATAATCCTCCATTAATTCCCAATTTATCTAGGGTTATTCCTCCCTTTCAAGGGGTTAGTCCCCTTTCATACCCTTCATTTTTTAAAGGAGTTTGTCTAAATCCTTTGTCAATCACTCTTGGGTTTGAGCAAACCTCTCAAACCTAGTATTGTCCATGTCCTTGAATAACCATTTCATCCAAAAAATGGCCAAGAAATTGGCTCTGATACCACTGCATTATTATCAAATTGGAATAAAGGCTAAAAATAGTTATATCCTTCAAACCCTAACATTAAATAAATTCTAAAATATAAATTAGCAACTTCACAAGTCAAAATTTATATGCAAATTTTCACCCTTCACACACAAATTGCCCAAACCCTAGGTGGCTAGGATTTTATGGTGATTTCATCCCCTAAAACACCTCCAAAAATTATGAAACTTTGTAGGAACGTAGGGAAAAATATAATTAATTTAATTTTCCAATCATATTTGGTTAAAATTAAATTTATATGGTAAAAATATAGCTAAAACTTGTAAATTCAATAAATTTCAAGATACTTGGAATTTTTGAGCAAATAATAGCTTGAACTGAAGATAAAAATATGCTTCTTCAATTGAAATTAAAATCAAAATTTTATATCCATTGAAAGACCCCTAAATGATGTCCCAAAGTTTTTAAAACCCTACTTTTACCCTCAAAATTAAGTAAATAATTATTGGATATTTTATAGGCATATATTAGCCCTTAAAATTGCCAACATACCTTATAAATAATTCATTCCACCAAGGAAAAATTGTATAAAAATATATAAAACCTTAGGAGAGGGTTTCTACCAATAATAAGCCTTTAGAAGATGTTTTTTAGGCCCTCAAGCAAATCACCCAAGGAGTAATCAGAAACCTCTAGTCTTTAAGCAAATTACCAACTTTTGGTGGCCTCACAAACCCCCTAAGTGTTTCACCCTAGTCCTCCAAGCTAGTTCACCATACGCTGCAAGTATTAGATAAAACCTCAAATAATTATTCAAAGGATTGAGCATGATTTCCAATCAATGGGTGGTGTTGATAGACACTATTTATAAAACAACTAGTAGAACTTGAAGGGTAACATTCTTCAAGAATCTACCTATAACAACTAAGCTTGACATACTTGATTATAAAATCCTAATATCCAAATTTACATAATCTTCAAATGAGCCCTCATTCTTCGTAAATACCCTTCTCCAAGTGTAGCACTCCAAAATAGAAAAATAGGGTTAATGTTTAAAAATAACTTAAGTCTTATAAGCCAAGACTCATAAATTCCCCCACTTAAGTGAAATAAACATAAAGTGTTTTTCTCTAAAACATAACTCAAAATTATAAATATAAAGTACCTTTTTCATTTGTAATTATTTACAAGTCATCCACCATATAATATAACCTTCTTCTACCCTTAGCCATTGGAAACAAGAATGGGCTAAGGGTCCCACAAGGATCTTACTAAAAAAATTGGCACATTACAATCCTCCTTGCCCAAAATTTCTTATCCTCAAGTAATTAAAAAATCCAAATGGGTGTCTCAACACACCATATCAATAAATACCCACCTTTACCTATTTCCTAATAAAATAAATTCATAGTTGGCTCCTTTATACTACTATACTTGTGCCTTGGATTCAGTCCCCAAGTGCTAGAAGTAACATAATAGCCCTTCAAGGGCCTTTTATGTTCCCAATTTATCAACCGATGCATTACCAAGTTGTATTTGGGAAAGATATTCACCCAAATATATCTAATGAATGCCAACATGCCTCTAAAAAGTGTACCATTTGACCAAGAGCCATAAAAATAAATGCAATCAAAAAGTAATACCTTATTGTCACATATGAAAAGGCCCATGTGTTTTCCCTTTATTGAGGGCACACTACCTTGGCCATTATCCAACAACTCACATAGACCTCTCATGTGACATGGCCAAACTATCCAAACTTGCATATAAGGAACATCATTTAATTTAGTTAGAAACACACCTTGGGAAGAGAAGTCATAAAAATTCAAGCCACCTTGTATGATCCTCCTCATTTATGCCATGTGTTCTTATACTATCTACCCTTTGTCAACATCTTCAAATATGTATGTACCACAATGTGAATCTAACAAACATTCAAAATAATTAAGGAGATAGTGTTGTACCTTACTTGTGATCTCCCATCTTTTGTCATGCATGAGGCATTCCCAACTATGAGCATTTTCAGAATGTGTTAGGGGTTGGAATATATCAAAAAAATCAGATTTCTCACCCTCATGACACTGTTGTATGTACATGCTTATTTTCAAATTTTCTTGATGACAAGGTCTAAAATTAATATATGTAATATTTCCCCTATCCACAAGCTATAACATGCCACAAAATTTAGAATTCCTTACCTCAAAACATAGTTGTAGATGACCCCCTAATTTTGTTTTTTTTGGACACCAAACTCAGAATTCATACTTGCATTTATCCATCCTTCTATGTGTTTGAAAATGTCAAAAAAATTCATATTCCTCCCCTCCAAAGGCTGTTGTATTTGCATGATTAAATCTAATTTTCTAGAATGGTAAAAATCATAATTTTCATTTACACTTCCCTCCCCATTATCTGATTGTTTTAGGCTCTAAAAAACCTTATGAATTCATTCATGCCAATATGAAACCTCTTGAGTATGTAAATAATAAAAGTGGCATGCTTTCAACATACCTTGAACATGCCCAAATGGTTGATTACTTTTGAAAATAAAAAAAATGACTTTCACCCTTTATGTCTATTACAACCAGTTCCCTTATTGACCCTACACATGAGGCAATCATGTTAGAAAAAAATTTAGTGTTTAACAACACTTTTAAAATCACTGTAAATCATGTTAGAAAAAAACTTTAGTGTTTAGCAACACTTTTACAGTCACTCCCTCATGCCTTATGAGCATGGTATGGGCTCCTTTTTGGTGCCTTAACCTTTCCTTATCATAGCTGTAGGAAATCTTTTCCCTCTTCCAGTTCCACCATCTATTGGCTAGAAATCCACTAATACACACATAGACCATCCCTATGGTGTTGAGGTGTGAGAAGCACACCTTCTTAGGGTCCCTACTCTCCTTGGTGACAAGATACTTTAAGGAGAACAAACTAAAAATACTAAAAATAATAGTCACTACGATCCTGGGACCATGACAATCCTTACTTCATTCTTTATTTTGGCCCAAGACATGGTAGTAACACAACTCTTATCGAGCTCACCTAGATCCCATATCCATGATGGATACTTATCATGTCCTTCCCTTGAATTTACTTGGAAGACATATTTTTTCCATCGAGTACCCTTCAATTCCACCTCAATGGTAGTATAAGGTATATCACTAAGATAATGAACAAACCCATCATGAAGAGAAAAAAATGAACACTTACCAATATGACCAATCACTTACTCATGCCATAAACCTGATTTTACTTTTTCCCTTAAATATGATTTTTTTGTTTCATTGAGTCCTTCATAGGATCCCCTTGCCGTGTCAACCTTTTTTAGGGATTGTACTTCTTCTCCAAGTTCCAAGTTCCAAGTTCCAATTATCTTTGCCAAACATCTTCATGAAATATGAAATTATGAAAAGAAAGAGACCTATGATGAGGAACAATACAATTTTTTTCTTACAAGACATACCTTTCCATTATGGTGTCTACCATTTTAAACCCCATTGGTTGCTTTATAGCTTATTGGGAATCTTCACTTGGGTTCTCGTGAATTCCTAGTTCTTGTGGTTCAAAAATTCCAATCATTGGTTGCCCACAAACTTCTAATTTTTCTTCTTCCACATGCTCCTTGCTTTCACCCTTTATGACTTTACTATCATGCATACAATCATTAGAAGATAAATACATATCCTCTACCAATAAAAAATCTTTACCTTATAATTCCTTTAGTTCATGCTAATTTATTTCTTCCTCTTTTACATCATCAATTTGCAACCTTCTTTGCTAACTAAAAAACTTAGATTTTGGAGGTCCAACATACTCATATGATGTTTGCCCCTTGTATAACTCAAAATTAATTTTTGGCTGCTCCAAAAATTCTAATTTCTATTCTTTTACATGCTCTAATACCTCAAATTTTAGATATTCCTCCTTATTATCAAACCACTTGATGAGCTTCTCACCTAATTTCTCATGAGTCTTGATGAATTCATATCCTTGTGTCCTTAACTCAAATTGCCACTAATCAAGGGTAGCCCCTACCAATAATTTTATGATGAATTTTAGAGCTTTCTTCTCACCTCTGAGCGTCAATTCAAGGTAATCATTAACCTTATTTAGCCATTATTTAACTGAAGTACCTAGATTTCCATCAAAGGTTGGGATAACAATCTTCCTGAAGTCATCATGCATAACTATGTGCCCATGGTGTCCTTTGCTATACCTCCAACCTATTCAATACTCAAAACTTATTTCCTTCATGTACTGTGGTGTAAGTGTCAAATACTCATCATAATCCTCCATCAATTCCCAATTGATATAGGGTTTTTCATCCCTTTCAAGAGGCTATTCCTTGTTCATGCCCTTCATTGTTTGAAGGAGTTTATCTAAAGCTTCTATCAACCGCTCTTGGGTTTGAGCAAACCTCTAAAACCTAGCATTGTCCATGTCCTTGAATAACCATTTCATCCCATAAATGGCCAAGAAATTAGATCTGATACCACTATAATGTTATCAAATTGCAACAAAGGATAAAAATAGTAATATCCTTTAAACCCTAACATAAATTTAATTCTAAAATATAAATCAACAACTTCACAAGTTAGAATTTATTTGCAAATTTTCACCCTTCACACACAAATCACCCAAAACCTAGGCAGCTAGGATTTTATGGTGATTTCAGCCCCTAAAACACCTCCAAAAATTATAAAACTTTGTAGGAATGTAGGGAAAATATAATTTATTTAATTTTCCAATCATATTTGGCAAAAACTAAATTTATATGGCAAAAATATAGCTAAAACTTGTAAATTCAGTAACTTACAAGATACTAGGAATTTCTAAGAAAATAATATTTTGAACTAAAGATAAAAATATTCTCCTTAAATTAAAATTAAAATCATAATTTTCCAACCACTGAAAGACCCCCAAATGATATCCCAAATTTTTGAAAACCCTAATTTTACCCTTAAAATTAAATAAATAATTACTAGATATTTTCTAGGCATATATTAACCCCAAAACTTACCAACATACCTTATAAATAATTTGTTCTACCAAGGAAAAATTGTATAAAAATATCCAAAACCCTAGGAGAGGGTTTCCACCAATAATAAGCCTTTGGAAGATGTTTTTCAAGCCCCCAAACAAATCACCCAAGGAGTAATCAGCAACCTTCAGTCCTCAAGCAAGTTTCCAACTTTTGGTGGCCTCACAAAACCCCTAAGTGGTTTTCCCTAGTTTTCCAAGCCAATTCACCACAATCTTAAAGTATTAGATAAAACTTCAAATAATTCTTCAAGATTGAACATGATTTTCAATCAATGGGTGGTGTTGATAGACATAGTTTATAGAACAACTAGTAGAACTTGAAGTGTAACATTCTTCAAGCATCTACCTTCAACAACCAAGCTTGACATACTTGATTATCAAATCCAAATATCCAAATTCACATAATATTCAAATGAGCCCTCATTATTCTTAAATACCCTTCTCCAAGTATAACTCTCCAAAATAGAAAGAGAGGGTTAATATTTAAAATCAACTTAAGTCTTATAATCCAACATTCATAAATTCCCCCACTTAAGTGAAATAGACATAAAGTATTTTTCTCCAAAACATAACTCAAAATTAGAAATATTAAGTACCTTTTTCATTAGTAATTCTTCACAAGTGGTCCACCATATCCAATAACCTTCTTCTACACTTATCCATTGGAAACAAGAATGGGCTAATGGTCCCATAAGGATTGTAATAAAAAAATTGGGACATTAAAACACACACTTTTGAAAATAACCCAAGGTCTTGTCAACACCATAATGCCCTAAAACTTTGGAAGCATGTGCTTATCTCATCAATAGAAGTATTTCTTCTTTTGACAAATAGAGATTGTCTAGCATGTAAAGTAGCCCATCCTTGAGATAGAAATAATGTTTTCCTTCAACATACAACTACTTGTCTTCAAATTTTGATATGTCCCCCCAAGTTCCACATCTTATGCATATGCTTCCTCATGTCTCTTTTATGAATGGCTCAATCCATGAATCTATTACCAAAGATGATTTTTTATTTTAAATGGTAGCATATATAACATAATCACCACTACATTTATCATTTCTTATAATTGATCACCAAATGAAATCATTAAATAAATCCCATTCATTTATAGTGTCTTGCTTGTTGTAATTTATGTTCTTGAAGATACTAAAGAGGTTTATGGTTAATATGAATAATTATTTCCTAGCCTAACAAATAATGTTTCCAACTATAATGCCTTGCTTAAACAAGTGCATACATTTATTTGTCATAGACTCATAAACAATGTGGTCTTTACAAATTCAAAAAATACCTTTGAATGATAACAAATTGGCCTACCTCCTTATAATAAAGCTACCCCCATAGCATAATCACTTGTATCCATATCCAATTCAAATGACTACTACAAATTATGAAAAGCAAGCACTAGTGCATACCTAATTTAATATTTTAATGAATAAAAAGTGTTATCATGTTCTTTACCATAATGAAAACTCTTACTACTTACTACAATGACATGTAAATGTGCCACAATTATGAAGAATGACAAAATGAACCCTCATGTATTGAATTGCTCCAACAAAGCTATTTGTTTCCATAACACTCTTAGACTTTAGTTGTGGGACAATTTGAGATTAAATTTAGTTGGATCAAATATTAGTTCTCCTCTAACCAAAAGCCCCAAATAGACTAATGGTTTTTAAAAAACTCACATTTCTTCATGCAACATAAAATTTTATTATTATTTTTTTTCTGGCACTTGTAAGATGATTCAAACAATTTAGATGTTCTCATGTAGCACTAAAAATCAAATATCATCTAGATATGCTTTGGAACATGTATCTTTGAATGGCATCAAAATATCATTAATCAATCTCATAAAATCTACAGGTGAAATACATAAACCAAATGGAAGTATCAACCATTCATGTAGACCTTTTTTAAATCTACAATACCAATCTGTCTAAATATGCAAAAGAAACTTGCCCCAATTTGATCTAATTTTGCTAAGAAATGGCTTAGGTTCATCTATGTCTTCTGTGCCATTCATATATACCTTTTTAAAATATAATATACCAATTCAGCCAAATATGCAAAATAACCTTGCCTCAATATAGATCTAGTTTTTTGGGAAGTGAAGAAATCGATCAAACTTGGGTTGCCCAAGATGAATTTGGGTAGAGCCTAAGAAAAACCTGGGTAGTGTCCAAGGAAAAAAAGTTTTTTTTCCTTATTTTTTCTCAAAATTAGACATAAATCAATGGCAAAACCAGTAAAAACACATTGTAAACCCTAAAAGTTAATTAAAACACAAAAAAATATAATAAAAGAACACAAATGATAAAATCAAAACACAAAAGGAAGATCAATTACCTCTCTTTTTCTCATTTCACACTTACCTTCTATTGTAAATTCCCTATTTTAGGCTTGAATTTCTCTTTTTCTAATTTTTTTATATATTTTTTATACGGCTGAATCCAATTTATACTCAAGGAAAAAAAATCATTATACTGAAAAACCCAATTCTTCAATCCTAAATGAAAACTGAACTTGAATCGGTAACTTGGTTTTTTTTTTCAAAGTTGGCTTCCATACATCCTCCTACATACAAACTTGATAGTACCCAAATTTGAGATCCAAAATTTTGAAATACTTGGCATGTTGAAATTGGTCGAATAATTCATCAATCAATAGTGATACCTATTCTTGATAGTTACTTATTCAAGGCTATAAAATCTATACACATCTTCCAAGAGTCATCTTTCTTCGATACTATGACAATGGGTGACCCAAATGGTGAAGTAATTCACCATATGACTCCCTATTCTAACACCTTGATAAGTTATTTCTTTGCTTCATTACTCTCCAAAAGTGGTTGCTTATACAAGGTAATATATGTGGTAAAGGATATTTTGGTAGCAAATAAATCTCATGCTCTACTTCCCTTTTAGGTGGCATCCCTTTGGGAGCTTCAAACACTTCTTGAAAATAATTCAATAACTCATCCAAATATTTCATCACCTTATTTGTAAAATCAATCTTAGAAAATTCTAGCCTATTATCTTGTGTATCCCCTAAAAGAAGTAAAATAAATCTCTTATTTTCTTGAATGAGTCTTTTATCTTAGTTATCACTTACCATGGAAATCTTAGACGTGCTTTGATATGCCTTGATGATATATCTAAGCATGTCCTTAACCCATTAGTATGTGTTTTCCCTCCTCATAAAAGTAACATCCCTTAAATACAAGTAAGGACTTCCAAATATAAAATCAAATCCATTTATTGTAATCACAATTGCTTCCATCTCATCAACATCCTCTATATTAATACCAAATTTTAAGCTACATCTTTTGGTTAATTGAAGTTCCATACCTTTCTTCACCCAACCCAAGTGCTATGGATGAAGATGATCATAAGATTTTAAACTAAGCCTTTTAATAACAACATCCAAAATCAAATTAGATTATGAGTCAATATCAATTAAAACATTTCATTTTGTCTTCTTGATTTGTATTTTGATTTGGACATGCTCGCTCATTTGTTTTCTTTCTTACTCTAAGCTATTCATATTGGTATCGATGCAACCAAATTTCTCATCTACATTGGAAATGTTCTCTATCTTCATGTTTCTCCTTCAAAAATGACATGAAATTATTAGAATCCTCTTTGGTGTGATTCTTTAGATGTAATTTCAAAATTTATCATCGATACGTTCATCCTTAACATAATGATTACACTAATTTTTTGGATTTCCCTTGCCTTTCCACTTAACCTTATAGGATTTGGATGGTTGATTTTATTCTTTATTAAGATTATTATTTGGCTAATTTTTATTTAAGGATTCACTCTCTCCTTATTTTTTTCCTTATTAAATATATTATGCATGCACACATGCATTATTAAGGTCTTTTGACATGTTAGAGATGAATCATCTCCTTATGAGTGAATGGAGACTACCCACAAACTTGTACAAGTTCACATATTCCAAGTCCAAGCCTATCACTTCAAACATGTGTTTTCATCTTGTGCCTCCTAAAACTTGATCAAATTAACTTCATCAATCTCCTATAGAGTCTCTTTGCCTTAACTTTGTGCTAGTGATTGATCTTTGATTTAGGATTTTGATATTATGACACTTGGTAACCTTGCATTTCTTCTATGTACCCTACTATCAGTCTCCATTCAACTAATGATTTTATTGCACAGGTAACCTTATATGTAATCTAAGCTTATTAACTTATTGAATCAATTTGCACCATCAATCTCCATCAGCTTGATTGAATGCATGTCATAGATCTTTAATCTGCTTAATTAAACATGTGTCATTGATCTGTTAAACATATGATCAAATATGGGATGTTGATTTATAACTAATTCACCATGATTATGATACATGTCACCATCACATTCAATTTGAATATCCTTGACTTATTGACTTTGGGCTCACCATTATATCTCAATATGTATGATTGAATGTGTGTCGTAGATTTAAGATCTTGACTTATTGACCCCAATCTTCAATGTCAATCATTGATCAAAATTTATACATAATAATATGCACCATCGATCTTTGATCTGGAGAACTTTTAATTATTGATTTTAGGTGATCACCTATGTGTCATTGATATTTGATTGAATTGAGTGAGGTTCTAACACTTGACAAACCTAAGTTCAATTCATAACTAAGAATAATAAAATCAATAGAATAAGTGCTTGAGACATATAATGACTTAGCATAAATCTTAGACTAAATTTTTAATGAATTAATAAACTTGATCAAAACTTAGGCTAAAATTAAACTAAGACTAAGGTTTTGAAATAAAGTGACCCATTGAAGATATGAATCCATTGTAATAAGAACTTAGGCTAGAGTAACTTAGACTAAGGTTTTAAACGTTATTTGAACTTGGATTCAATTAATCAATTAAGAACCAAATGTTAACACAATGAATCAAATGTGACCATATTAGTTAACTAACTAAGGGTTAAATTAAAATTCAAACATAAGTCCATGAACATTTATTCATTTTAATGAAGATCCATTGATCCTATAAGATGGAAACACATAGGCAAAATGTTAAAAACATTAGATGAGATCAAATAAAGTTTATGTGCTAGCATGTCAATGTAAGCTAGATCAAATGTGATATTCAATAATTCACTTTGATAAAGCTAAATGACTAATTTATAGCATAATTTGCAAAATTTGAACAAGGGTCCTCATATTTTAGAAATGGGGGTGTTGACCCCAACAAATAGTAAATTCTATGGAAAACATTGTAGAATGTTAGAATTCAGATACCCTTGGATCAAAATAATAACCAGACTAATCATTCCACATGATCAAGTACCATTACTAAGATCAATTAATAATTTAAACAAGTCTTAAAAATGCATAATTAAGGTCAAATATCAGAACTCATTCATGTTGTGTGTGTGCTTTGATTCATTTATTGATTGCCATTGGGATTCAGAGAATAATTTCTAGATTTCATGACCTTAATCATTAACACAGACTTATAGCATATGTAGATACTCATTATGAATCATGCTTTATAAAAGGGGAAGGTTTGGGTATTAATCTAATGCCATCTAGGCATCCATATCCTTGGTAGAGATACCTTTGGCTCCACTCTAGGCCTTTCTCGACTACCAGTTAGGTGTCCATAGCCCTGGCGGTGGTTACCAAAATCACCTTTGCTTAGAATTTTTTTATATTTTCAATAAGGCTTTTATTTTTGTATTTTTCAAATATATTTAGTTTTATATAAAAGGTTGGGAACCAATATTAGCCAGGTGTTTAATATTTTTGTCAAATTTTTTATTTTGAGACAATCATCCATGGTCATAAACTTCATCACAGGCAATAATATTCTTTAAGTGCTAACATGACTTTATTATAATAATTCAAAATTTTACTCAAACACATGCAATCCTTATTGAAATAAAACTTGGATCAAAATAAGGTTTAATATTTTAAAGAAATAATTAGTCTATTTATTAATCTTCATCAATTTCTCAGAAACATAACATTAAGCTCAGAATTTCCAAAATCTATGATCAACTAATGTTTAAGAGTCATACCCGCATTATTGGTTTATGAATTTATTTTGACAATTTAGATGGATTTGGTGCTTGAAGACCTATCTTGGAAAAGACTTATTGAAAGCTAAAGAATAAATCAAAAAAAGCAAACACACAACCAACAAAAAAAATTCACAAACACTATTTACAAACAAGGGATAGGAATGAAACTAATCTAAATGTACTTACATTAACTCTAACTAATCCTATAGATTAATCCATAAAGAACTCACTAGATATTACCTGACAAAGGAAAACTAAAGCATAGCAACTTTCACTTGATGACTCTTTTGACTAGAAAATAGACTCATTTGTACTTTATAACATGTTTTCCAATTGTGACACAACAAGACTGAAATAATAATCTTTCTTTCAAGGTCAAATGGAAATCTATTTAGTCTATCATAGAACCTTGAAACATGATTACTTCTTTTTGATGGCATCTTATTGCAGATAGGAGCATTTTTATGTTTATGTCTTCTAGATGGTGCAGTTTGGCTTCCTATTTCCATTATTAGGTACATGGATTGAAGATATGGATCCAAGATCCAATCATATTTTTCCTAAATTATTCTTTATTTCATCAAGAATTCTAACTCTGCTTCATTCATAAACTGATCATGACTTGTCTCATTCTCAATAAATGATTATATTGGCAACTCAGATGGTATGCTTGGATTGATGTCTTCATTAGGCTCTAGTTGAGGTAGTGTTTTATCAAATTCTTTAGATTCTTGATAGGTATCCAAACTTGGTTGAAATACATCATTAAATTTCTTTTTGATGACTAGTTACAATAGTACTTTTTATAAAACATTCCTCTATCTCCATATGTGGTGGGGATGGACTATCAATCTTTGTACAAAAACTCTCCAAGTCATCCCAAAAGGCCTCTTCATCATGATCAAATGAAAGGACATGAAATTCATTTTAAATCTTACCATTCAAAACATGTTGATCACATATTTCTAACCTTTTGATGGAGTCATATGAAAGTTCTTGATTTGATGCACTTCATCTTCATATTCTATAGAGAATAACATCTCATCTATCCAATCAAGATCCATCTCATCTTGATTTGGGATATCTAAAATAGCATTGAATTCTTGAATCTCCAAATCATTGGTGGAAACCTCAGATGAAACATCAATCTATTATTTTATCTCATCATCTACCATCTTAAGCTCTTTAATTTGTTTCAAGAAATCATGGTATAACTATTACCAATGATAATATTCTCTAGGAATGTTCTCCATTTTAGTAATGACTGTATATGATTTGTCTTCATGGTTTCCTTCTAAAGAAAGATTAGCTTGTACTTGATCTATATCAACTACTGCAAGTTCTCAAGAAATCTCTTACAACTCATCTTCTTTGCCTACAAGTGTTTTAATGATGATGTTCTATTGATCTTCAATTGAAACCTCTTTCACATATTTAGGAAATTCATTCATCTCAGCTACAACTTCTTTAATATCTTTAGAAATGATAGGATATTTCTCCATGATTGGCATAGTAGATCCCTCCTTTGGAGTATCTTTAGGTTCATTCTCATCTTGAAATGAAAAATCAAAGGTTTCCACCATAAGAGTTGTTTCAAAAACTTTAGATGTATTTGAAGAGACAAATGATCCTACAACATTATCTTTATTCATCACAAATTCAAATGTATCCAATTCATCTTTGAATTCTTTAAAAAGCATTACAAAATTCTATACAGTCTAATTCACCATGTTTTAGTGTTATGAGCCTTAAAATAATTAGCTAAAGATACATCAAAAATGTTTATTTTAGGTGTTCTTAGTTGTAGATGACACATTATTATTATTTTGGATGCTATTGTGAAACCTATTCATAGGTTTGTTTAACTTTTGATAAAAATAGTTTCCTTTGGAATTCAACCTAGTGTTACCCATTTGTTTTTGTAACTAAATAAAATTAGTGCTCATTTTTTGAGCCATTTTCAATATGGAGTCATTTTAATTCTTAGGTGCCTTTGAAGTGTGGACTTGAGTATTATTACTATCTACTGGTACCATATCTTGTTGATCTTGTGGATGAGATTCACTTTTAGAGTTATTTACCAATCCTAGGTTCCAACTAGGAGGAGCATGACTCAAAGGTAATTGGTTTAAAATTGGATTTGGATTCAGAAAAAGCATGTTATGATTAGCATTTGGAATGATATTCAACAAATATAAATTAGGATTGATATTAAGAATAACATATACTAATTAACATTGGGGTTACATTTGACTACTAATTCTCATAGCTTCAATACAGGCCAAAGCTAATGCATCTACGACCCCAATAGCTCTTTTTATAAATACAGAAGTCAATAGATCTAAGGTATCCTTATAAATCTCTAAATATAAATCTTAAATAAGCCTATAGGGAGCTATAGTTATGTTAAACATATTTTGAAATCTAGCATTGAAATCTCTAATGTTTTCATTTGAATCTCTCTTCACCATAGTGAATTGTTGATATAAAACACAAAGACTGATGATCTTTCTAAACTGATCAATGAAATAATTGTTGAAATCATTCCAGATAATGATGTAATTTTTAGGAAGATTAAGAGACCAATCATATGCTACATCTCTAAATGTAAAAGAAAATAACTTGCAAGCAACATATTCATGAATAAAATTTAATAATATTAAGGTAACCTTAAAAGACTTGATGATTTCTTCAGTAGTAATAGTGCCTATAGGACTAAATGAAGGTAAATATTTCTCTAGATTTATTGGTAAGTCATGTACATAACTAGGCACATTGATAAAAAAATACAACTAATAAAGCCATACCTTGATGAGGATTGAATACAACAACAAAAATAGATGAAATAGGTTGAGATTTAGAAATTATATGTTTACCTTTATCCACTCTTGTTTTCTTATGAATTTCCAAAGAAATAGGAGGGAGACTTATCTTAGACCTTGGCCTAGTTCTTATTCAAAGTAGTTCTAGATTGTAAAATCCAAATCATGTTCAAAATATGATGTAGAAACCTTATCTTTGTAAAGAATAGTTCAATTCTTAAAAATTAGTAGATTTACAAATTTAGATTTCTAAGTTCAAGCAAACTCTTCACAATACAAATATTTCAAAGAACAATTATCTTTAACTATATTAGCTTAAAGATACATCTAAACTTATGACTATCAGTGATCTTTACACAAAATTACTATCACTAACCTCAAACACATTAGATTCACAAATCTTAAGTAATATTTGCAACAATTTCACATAATATTCAAAGAATAACTATCTTTTGCTAAATAAGCCTAAATACTAGTCTAAAACCATGAATATTAGTGATTTTTACAAATTTAAGCTAAGAAAAACACAAATATACAAAGGATCAATTAATATTTGAATAAAATTCACTAAAATCAGCTCAAAATACTTTAGATTCACAAATATTTAGCTTAGGGCCTCCTTCCACTACTAATTCTCCCATCTATTGATGAATGCAAATGCATCACAAGGTTTGTATAGTGTTAAAAACACTTATCATTTTAAGATTCAAATAACATTTTGCATGATTTTTTGGTTGTGATCTTCCTAAGATCTATGGTAGAGTAGTGGCCAAGCTATTTGACTATTTCACAAAAAGATTATGCTAGTGGTTATTGGGAGCAACTGTGGTCCTAAAGTTTTGTGAAAGATGAATATTATTTTAGCTAATTGTAATGAATAATGACCAGAATCTAAACTCTAAACTCTAATATAGCATCAATATTAATAATGAGAAAGTAAACTACAGTTCTTTGATCAAAAAATGAGAAAATAGGTAGGGTAAGGTAGAAAGAGAGAGGTTTCTACTCCTCAATTCAGACATCTTGATAAAACTATCATTTCATCAAATATATCCATTTTCAAACTAGTATATGACATGAAACTACCAAATAGTATATATCTTATCATATACTAAGTAAATGTCTAAGGATATTTGAAACATGCAAATTAGAGATCAAATTCACTTTAAATATTTACTTAAACTAGAAAATCACATTTGCACATCTTCTAGAAAAGTAATGATATCGAAATGAATCTCACAACTTTTAGTCAACCTAGATTAAAGTTCAAATCAATAACTCTGCATTAACACATGCACATCTAGAATTCATAAAATCAATTAAAATCTAAACATCAAAATAGAGACTTGAAAAAGCATCCATGATAACAAATAAAAAGACAAAATGAGACAATCTTCAGAGAATTCTCTTTCTTGTATTACTTGTTCCAAAATTTACAAAATAGTTTTGCTCCCAAAACTTCCTCCTTTTTTCAAATGAGAATACCCCCTTTTATAGGTTTGGAAGAGCAACCTATGGGATATTTTGGTTAGTCATTATCAAATGAAAATTAGACAAGTGTCAATGACAGATGTATTCTTACAAATATTCAAATACCAATGACACTTTTCAGATGTGACTAACTTATAAGACATATGTGTTACATATTACACATGTTTTTATAAAATAGTATATTCTTTTTAAATGATTTACATGGTCTTGACACAAAATAATATTCTAAATCAACTAAATTGAATTTGAGATGCCCCTGTAGTTTCAACCTTTTGATTATGTGCCAAAATATTCATGGACTTATCATATTGTTCATCAATAAACATAAGATTGATGATTGGCTCTATGAATAGCTCCTCTATTTTCTCTATTAAATCTTTGAATATTTCATTTGTCCTATCCATGGCTTCTTTGATGCTCCTATCATCACCAATATTTTCATTTGCTATCAAGATCAAGTTTTATATATTCTTATTATCAACCCCTGTGGTGATTTTACTTCTATTCTTAACCTGTTGAATGAACTCAGTAGCTCTCTGCTAGAATTCTCCATTAGTTATTAGTCTTGTTTGGCTTGGGATGGATGGATCCTTAATCAAACCTCATAGCATTTGTATCATTCTACCCTCTAGTTGTTTTAAGTCTCCTAAAAGGCTTTCAATGCCCTTTGACCACTTATTTATATCCCTAATTTTCTCCATCATGATTATCGTGGCCATATTCAAGTGTGATAAGCTGACTATTTTTAGTTCAAGGATTTGGTTCTTCATTAGTATCTTGATCAATGATTTTATTTTCTTATATGAGTTTTGGCACTGATTGACTTGGTTAATAACCATGGTATGTTGTTTACTCAATATGTCTAATTTGGACCTTATTGCCTTTAAATAATTAAATGTCTCGTAGATAGTTATTTCAAAATTATTAAGAATATATATTGGTGCTAACATAATGGATTGTTCTTCTAGAATATTCTTCTCTTATTTTAGTGCTTTGATTGTAGCATGTACCCTTTCTAACTAAGATTAGGCTAGCTCCAAGACATCCTATTCAAATATGGGATCTTTCCATGGTCTTTGTTCCCTCCTCTAAGTTAAGTGAACCAAAGACTCAACCCTTTGATGTATAACCTCCTGACCTTATTCCATGACCACTATATTAGTTACTCTTTGTAATCCTCTACTAGCTAGGTCATATCTATGTCCCACTGAAGACTAGCCCATATGCTTAATTGGTACCTATGATTATAATTGATCTATTGACTGGGCTAGAGTAATAAGTATCCTTTCTTATTCATCTTGTAATGCTAAGATCCAAAGCTTCAACTCATATTACAGAGGGATATCTATAGTCTTTACTAGAGCCCATGTGTGATAAGCAGTAGGAATCTTCTCCATCCTTGGTTCATAAATGAACCATTCAAGTATAGCTTGTCCATAGATTGAGCTCTCCTCACCAAACAAGTTGATGTCCTTTAAAGGTGGAATGATGGCCATTTTTTATTTCTTTGCCTTTTGGACAATTATAGTCTAAACCTTCCTCTTGGGAGGATCCATGATCACTAAGTCCAATGCCTTCTCTTTTCCCTTTTCCTTTTTGGATTCCTCAACATTTTCCTCATTTGCATCTATGTCTGATTCATATTTCATGGAGATCATTCTCAATGCATCTTCAATATATTCTTGATGATCCAAATCTATCATGTGAACCTCCTATTAAGGCAAATCTTGTTTTGTCATTCTAGAAGACTCAGGGCCTAAGGATCTTGAAGCAACTTCTCCTGGTCTCCTTTATTTAGGCCTATGCTCTATTTGTGTGTCATCTGGGGGAAGCCTAGAAGGACCAACATCTACCAAATGATATTGTCTAGGACCAATCTACTATTTGTCTTCCATCTTCTAGTCTTTCATCAGTCTAGATGTAGGATTTATATTATATTCCTTTAGTCTTTTTTCAACCTCATGATAGGTGGATACTTTGGTGTATAAAAAATTCATAAACTCTAGGTTCATGTTCATAAACTACAAATAGAATGCCTTCATTCTTAAAATTCTCCTTTACCCTACCATGGGGATCCCACTATCTATTGTCATCTATTTTTAAATTGAAATAAAGCCTGTGTTTTGAAGCTGCTTCAATTTAGTCCCATTGTCTAAAAATATTTCTACTAATAGTCATGGAAAAACCATGGATAAGTCCCTTCCTTTTGGTCTTGTATATTCCATATATTCCATTAAAATTTGGTATGCTACTTCCTATTCTTCCACCTTATCTGGCACATTTACTGGCAATTTGAGGGGGGAACTTTGGGTTCCCTCTATTTTGATAACCATGCAATCAAGATATAACTAGATATCTACCATTGACTTAGTGGACTTCTTGATTAAAGGACTTATCCTCATCATGGGTATAACATTGATGGATTGGCTCAAAGAAGGATATACACAGTCATAGATGAATTGGATTTGGTCCCTATATTTGTAAATATGTAATTTTGAGTAATATTAGGACACAGTTTAGGTGCCTTTGGGGGACCACTCTCTTTAATTGGGGATTTTGGTAGTGGCACACATGACATATAATAGATATGGCATCATGAATAATTCATTCCTCTTCTTTGTTTTAATACCAAAGATTTGTCAGCTTAAATAAATGCTAATGATTTCAATTTAAAGGAGGTACTACCACTTTCTCAATAATGAGATATACAACAGGCATCCATATAGGTTTCACATGTGTAGTATTTTAAAATACATATAATTTGTTCTACATGGTCATAACCATTCTGACTCTTAGACTGAATTGGCTTACAGGGATTTTCTTGTTAGGATTTACAATGACCTTGTCACCAACTTCTAAACATTTTAATAGGATGTCCATCATGGTATGTTTTTGGGCCCATGCATTAATGGAGGTGAGGTTAATTTGGGGCCTAGGAAGTTTATAATATGATTCAAAAGCAACAAGGGATATGTATGATATCTTCCTCAAACTAGTTTCATGGATGAGCATACCCTTATTAATTTTAGCATCTTTAAAAATAAGACTCAAGATATTGATACAATGCAATACTTCTAGTTTGGTGGCAACATAATGGAGTCCTATAACTTGAATTGCCATGATGTCATTGTACAATCTCTTAATTGGAAGTAGTTTCTCCTCTTATTTGGTCAAAATTTACTAGTTTTCTATGGTCCAAAACAAGCTTGATAAGTTATTGTCTCGTATGAAGAAGCCACAAACTCCAAATCCTTAAATACTCTGCCCTCTATGTTTGATGACAAGTATAATTCAACCCCTTTATTTGAAGCAGGTCTATAGGACACCATTGTCATGATTTTGATCAAATTTTCTACTTGTGAATGATAATTCAAACCTTTCAATTATCTAGTTATATTCTTTGAACAACTTTGATTAATAATCTCTCTCTTCTAGCTCAAAATAGTGAACGTATGAATAATTTTAGGTATTTCATATGTCTTAGGGATTTTAAAGGTTTAACTAAGCTTTAATAGTGGCATACAAATTTGAAGTATGTTATTTGGTAACCCAAATCATATTTTGATCTCATATTTATACCTTCACAGTCCACAAAATATTTTAATCTGACATGTCTACCTATATGGCATCTCCTTGCCATGCTATTTATTTAGCTTTAAAATATGATTGTTATCACTTCAAACATGTGTCTTCCTATTTTGCCTCCTAAAACTTTATCAAATTACCTCCTTCAATATTTTATGGAGTCTCGTGGCCTTGACTTTGTGCTTGTTGTTGATATTTGATCTAAGATTTCAATATTATGACACTTAGCAACCTCACATTCCTTATATGTACCCTGATATCAATGTCTATTCACTTAATGCTATTACACCATGTGGTGACCTTGCATGAAATCTAGGCTTATTTACTTATTGACTCAATTTTCACCATTGATCTCTATCAGCTTGATTGAATGTACACCTTTTATGTTTGATCTGCTTGATTAAATGTGTGTTGATATGCTAAACATATGATCAAATGTAATATGTTGATTTAATACTAATTCACCATGATTGTGACACATGTCACCATCACATTAAATCTCAAAATCCTTGAATTATTGACTTCAAGCTCACCATTAGATCTCCATATGCATGATTGAATACACGTTGTGGATCTATGATATTTACTTATTGGCCCTAGTCTTCAATATAGATTATCTATCAAAATTTGTACGTAAGAATATGAACCATCAATTTTTGATTTGGGGAACTTTGACTTATTGACTTTGGATGATCACCCATGTGTCATTGATATTTGATCTGATCAAGCAAGGTTTTGACACTTGGAATCCATACATTTAATTCATAACTATGAATAATAAAATCAATAAAATAAGTATTTGGGACATATAATGACTTAACATAAATATTAGATTAAAGTTTTAATGAATTAATAAACTTGATCAAAATTTAGGCTAAAATTAGACTAAGACTAATTTTTTGAAATAAAATGACCCATAAAAGATATGAATCCTTTATAATAAGAACTTAGGCTATAGAAACTTAGACTAAGGTTTTGAACATTATTTGAACTTAGATCAATTAATCAATTAAGAACCAAATGTTAACATAATGACTCAAATGGGACCATATTAGTTAACTAATGGTCAAATTAACATTGAAACATAAGTTCACGAATATTTGTTCATTTTAATGAAGATATATTGATCCTACAAGATGGAAACACATAGGCTAAATATTAAAAACATTAGATGAGATCAAATAAAGCTTATGTGTTATCATGTCAATGTAATCTATATCAAATGTGATATTTAATAATGTACTCTAATCAAATTAAATGCCTCATTTATAATATAATTTGCAAAATTTGAACAAGGGTCCTCATTTTTTAGAAATGGGGGTTGTTAACCTCAAAAAAAGGTGTGTAAGCCACAAGTTGGCCACACATATCCATAGATACACTATATGTTAAGGTCATAACAAACAAACACACACACACACACACACACACACACACACACACACACACACACACACACACACACACACACACACACACACACATTATTTATATATTATATAAATATTATGGAGTACATATGTAGGGAAAATACGCTCCATTTCCCAGGACATGAGTGATATATTTTAGATTACTACATATTCAAATACATTTGTAGGCATATATGCTCCATTTTACATAGACATGAATTATAGGTTTCATATACATATACTTTTAAGATATAGATTATCATATTTATCATATATATGTATAACATTCTATATTAGTTTTCAATAATTCAATGGGGCATGATGTTGATTCATGCACATATAGACTATTTTAGATTATAATTGGCACCAATTCAGTGGAGAATAGCACTGGTTTATGCATGTATATGCTATTTTAGATCATGGTTGGCACTGATTCAAAGGGGTATTATGTTGATTCATGGACATTGACACATTTTTACCTTTATAGTTATGCATCAATTATTTTTAAGTATTTTAAAGTGTGTAACAACCTTAAATATATAATTATGTATGTAGAGGTTGATTAATGAGTTTTAAGGTAATGTACGTTCAAGTTAAACAATGCTAAATCACCATGGAATCACCCATAGTGACTGCATTATGGGGTTCTAACCTTTCATTTTGGGGTTCAAGATCAATGTTAAAGTTATTACTTGAGTGGTGTGGTTGAGATTCAATGATGCTCAATGGTTTTGGAACCACTCCATGAGTCCAACAAGGGACTTATTTTATAATCAATATCAGGCACATGGGTAATGTGGTTGAGGTTTAGTGATGCTTAATGGTATACACATTAATTTTCATTTACTACTTAAAATATTATCCATTTCTTTATCCAAGAAGAAAAAGAATACTACCATCATCCTTCTCTATTGGTTGGGTCAGTTGATGATCCATAGAATGTACATTCTCCATAGCACTCCACGAGTGACACCCCCATGCACATAGGTCTAGTTATTCCTTAGATATATTTTTATTTCTTATTATGACTTTATATTTTCATGGACAAACATCTATTTGATCATACATATGGACCCTATGGCAAGTGAAGATATGAGTTTACCAACACCAACATTAAAGGGGGGTATTTTTAGATACCAAAAATTGGTACAAGCCATATTTAACCATGCTTCTATGTGGCTTTGTACATATTGGCTATTAATTAAGAATTAATGACTTATTGCTTTATTTTGATTATTATTATAACTTATTCACTTTAATTTTCTACTCAATACTTTTTTTATCAATCTAATCTTCATTTACTATGTCACAGGGATCCTTGGTCCTATATACTTATTATTTACATTCGGTAAATCTTCATGATGATTTTGATAACCATGGACACTAACATATGATGTTAGTAATTAGGATTGATAAAAATGTCTAGGAGCCTTCTTTATTTCCTTTAGATACATTTCCATTTTGACCATTTATTTTACACATTAGACCTTTGGGTTAGCTTTTCCATGCCAATTCATCTTATAATTCAAATTTGGGACATGTGTGTGTGTGTACATGTATACACACACACACACACACACACACACACACACACACACACACACACACACATATGTATATATATGTATGTATGTATATGTATATATATATATATATATGTATGTATGTATGTATATATATATATATATATATGTATATATATGTATATATGTGTGTGTGTGTGTGTGTCTATATATATATATCCCCTTGAAAGCATTTAGGGACATGCATTATTTATTTGTAAATCTTATTTAAAACATTCACACTTCTCTAAATCTTTACTAATTACAAAATCTAAAGTACATTAAGGTCAAATTACTATTCTACATGCATGTATCAAGGTTTGTCATATGAAAAATAACATCTATATTGATATCCACATGATATTCTACACACTCAAATCAGAGAGAGAAATACATGTAATTTGAGTCCTCTTCAAATTATTGGCAATGTAGCTAGTTCTTAGATAAACGAGCTATCTAAGGAAAAATCAACCCAAAATAATAACCCTTTTATAAGGTATTCTAATCAAAATTATGAAGAGATAGGGTTACAAAAAATATGAAGAAATAAAATTTATTTTATGCATGTCTAAAGGTGATTAAAGGTGGAAAAAAAATTATCAAAATATGTGCATCATCTTAGGTGAAAACAATGAAGCACAAGGTTCCTAGACAATAACATCAACATTAGGCATAAACATTAATGGATATGACTTGAGCCTAAATTTGTGACTCACACTGATTGATAGTTAGTCCCTGATCTGGATGCACACATAGTCATTTCAAAAGGTGTTGAAGGAGCATAAATAGATCTAGAACATAAAACAGAGTATTAAATAAGTTAATATCCTTCTTATCCCTTATTTTTTAGTTATTTATATATTTAGCTTGTGTGATAAATCATATGAACATTCAAGTTATATGAAAAAAAATGAGTATTGTATAAATCTAAATCATTCCTTAATATATATTTTAATTAGGTTTGTATAATCTAAAAATAGATAAAACAAGAAAGCAAACATAAAAATACACAATATAAACCCATTTGGGCAACATAAAAATATGATTTTAAGTCATTAAAATATATTTAAAAGTAAAAATAAGCAGCGGAGGAATTTTTTAGCTCCATGACCTTAGAGAGCTAAAAATAACACGGTGCCACTCATGAAGTGTTGAATCCATATGTGGGCAAGTTTTACATCATTTATCTTGATGAAATTTATATTTTAAATCATTGAAAGTAATAAAATTTGTTACATTTGAGGTTGGTTTTTCAAAAGTTTAAAGAGGATAAATTTATAGTCAAATTTAAGAAGTCTAACTTCATGAAGGAGGAACTTACATATTTGGGATTTTTAATTTAAAATAGGGTTTGAAAATGGACCCCAAAATTGATAGAAATAGTTGAATGACAATCACCAAAAAACATGTTTGAAGTTAGAATTTTTCATGGGTTGGAAATATTGTATAGAAAATTTGATATAAAATTTATTGGTATATGTGTACCCACTATGGATGCCATGAAAGGTGATAAAATAAATTTAAATGGACTTTTAAACAATGGATAGTTTTTAAATTTTGAATAAGGTAATGGAACAACCATTGTTGGTAATTTCCAATTTTAATAAAGTGTTCCAAGTCAATTTTGATGTAAGTGGGACATCCATAGGAATAGTGTCGAGTCAAGGAGGTAATCCCACTCATTACTTTAGTGAGAAGTTTAATGAAGGAAATAAGTAGTATTTTATCTATGACCAATAATTCTATGTTATGGTATAAGATATTAAGAATCAAAGTCATTATTATTTTACCAATGAGTTTGTGTTTTTCATAGATCATTAATAATTTAAATTCATAAAAAAACAAGGTAAGCTAAATCAGAAAGACATGAAGTTGGTTGAATTTATTCAAATTTATTTTTTTGTTTTGAGGCATAGGAGTGGTTAATATAATAAGGTTGCAGATGCTTTAGGTAGAAGAGTAGTTGTATTAAATGAACTAAAGGTTATAGTAATTGGGTTTGAATCAATGAAATAATTGTATGAGAAGGATTTAGATTTTCAAGATGCATGGGAAAGATGTAAAAATACAACAAGCATTGGCATGCTAGAGTACATGATATAATGTGGATTGTTGTTCAAAGGAAAAAGGTTGTGCATAACTCAATGTTATATGAGTGATAAATCATTATAAGAGAAGCATAGTGTAGGCTTAACTGGTCAATTTGGCATTGATAAAACAAATTAGCACATGAAGTAAGTGTTACTATTGGACAAAAATGAGCATAGATGTCAAGAAATTTGTGCAAAGATGTAAGATTTTCCAACATGCTAAATTAGAATGATATAATTATATGTTTTATTAAGGGGGAGGGGGAGGCCAATTTAAGAGTTAACATGGGGAGAATTGAGCATAATTTCATTCTTGGGCTGCCAAAAACTCAAAGAGGTAATGCCACTATTTTTGTTATAGTGGATATATTTTCTTATAGCATTCAAAAAGGATAGTAATTCTATGAATGGTTCTAATATATTTTTTAAATAAATAGTGAGACTAAATGTGTTATAAAAGAATATAGTATGTGACATAATTACTATATTTATTGGGAAATTTTATAGGATTTTGTGGAGGAAACTATGGATAATAATAGATATTCATTTATCCTATCATCTCAAATGCATGGGGAAATGGAAGTATTAAATCAAAGTATAGGTGATTTTATAATATGTTTAGTTAGATAAAATACAAAATAGTGTGATCTAACATTCACATAAGCTATATTTACTTACAATAATTTAGTGAAAAAAATAGAATGATGATTTTATTCTATATTATCTATCATTATATCCCTAGAGGAGTGTGTGAATTAATACCCATAATGGATATGGTAAAAATGAGTTATAAAGTATAAGAGTACACAAAAACTATGCATTACATGCACATTAAGGTGAAGATGAGATAAGAAAATAATAATATGAAGTACAAGAAACATGTTGATCATATGAGGAAAAGATAGAATTTAAAATTTGGATACTTGGCATTGGTGCTTTTTCATAAGAAGAGATTTCTCAAGGGAGAATATAAAAATTTGAAGTGGAATAAAATTGGACGTCTTATAGTTTTTATAATATTCTCAGTGAATGCTTATGATATTTAGAGTGGATATTTCAACTATTTTCATTGTAGCATATTTGTACCCATACTTTGAGGAACAAGGAAGTGGTGAAGGATCATGTTTAAATTATTCAAGTGTGGATGTAGTGAAAAGGAAAAAGAGGAATTTGAAGATGTATTAGACATACATATAAATATAAATATAAATATAAGAGGTAGAGAGTACATACAATAATTAGTGAAGTGGAAATATGAATCAACTAAATATGTAAGTTGGATGAATTCATCAAAAGTTTTTAAACACGTAAAAACCATTAAGAAGCTCACAAAGGGTTCGTGAGTAGGAGGTCATGGATAATTTAATTTAATCTATATATTTAATGTAGGAGAATCTTAGTTCACAAAAAATATTTCATCTTATTAAAACATGGGTTTGATTTATTGTTCATATTTGTTTTATGTCATGCCACTTTTTGTCTCTTATGAAAACATTGTGTGTCTAGAGTAATAACAATGCCAAGCCAAAAAAATCATCAAGAGTCCCACCGGGTAAGGAAGTGTAGGAAGGATGGTTTTATTCATCTTCCATTTTTTATGAGGACCTTTTGCTAGGTTTTTAATGAATCCACTAGTTCATGTTGGTTGTGGTTTCAAAACCACCGCTTCATGTAAGTGACAATAATGAAACAATCAATGGTTTTACCTGCATTAAAAAATACACAAAGTAGTTACCCAGATAAATAATATATGATTTATGGAACATTTTCAAATATAAAGGGAGCTATAAGGTTGTGTTAGGATTTTAATTTAAACTCACCAAGATCCATAGAAAGATTTGGAAGAGAGTGAGAGAGTCACTTCAGATGATCCAAGGAAGAGGATAGTAAAATTAGGAAAGTGGGAGAGAAGGGAGTCCAACTATGGAGAATAATATATTTGAGAGAAGGTTGGAGAGTGTGAGATTAGAGATATAATCTGATTGAGTGATGTAGGTTCATTGTCACCCATTCATTTAAATGAGGGAGTCTTATCCATAGTCATAGGGGTAAGTTAAAGTGTGAGTGTGTGTAATATTTATAACATAGATGAACATCAATAAAGAGATTATTTTACTTTCCATTTGGAGTATTATTTATATTATTGTCCTTGAGAGTTAAGTAAGCATAAAAATTCTATGAGTAAGGAATCCATTCAAAATTTCCCCTCATTCTTATTGAATAATAGTCATATTCTATACATAAAAAGTTTGGACCACTATTTAGTAATATTTGGGCACTCAACTCAATTTCACCATGTCATATACCGCTAATAAAGATGGTTAGAATAAGATGGTTAACCATGTATTAGAGGATATTCTTCATATATATGTGATATATTAACAATCCCATTGTGAGAATTACATATACTTAGGCTATGCTTCTTACAATGATAGTTATTACAATTATATTGATATGACACTTTATAAGGCATTCTATGGTTAATCCTATAGTATGTTGTTAAGTTGGGATTGGATAGAGGATATGGTGTTGATTGGGTTTAAAATGTTACATGACATGAAGAGGAATGTTGTTTTTATTCCTCAAAGCCTTCATAAGGTTAAATATCTGTAGAAGAAGTATGGAAATGTCAAGAGATTTTATCCAAACTTCTTTATTGGAGGAAACATATTTTTTATGAGTTAAACCTAATAAGATCCTAATTTATTATAATAAAGTCTCCAAACTTTCATTAAATCTTATGGGTCTATTTTATATCTTGGATATTATTGGCCCCATACTTTAGTGTCTATCCTTTCTCATGTTTACATTGTATTTCATGCTTCTATGTTGATGAAGTATGTAGCTAATGCTCTTGATGTTTTGAATTATACCACCTTATAGGTGAAGGCAAACAAGAAGCTAGTTTTGGAGACCATAAATATTTTTTCACATAGGATGTTAGGATTTTGAGTTTATGAATTAGAATATGTTATATTCAAGTGGGATAAATATGATGATACTATAGATAGCTATGAAGATGATACACCACTGCAATTCTACTATCCCTAAGATTTTCATTGATTTCCCAAAGGAAGTTTGATTAAGGGGAGGGATATGTGAGGCCAAATATTTGTGTTACACTTATTTTTTATTTAAAATATTCATGGGTACCATATAGACAATGTTTCACTCTTATTTTAGCATGAGGATAAGATTATAAATTATATTTTTTATGATTATGAGACATTCATTATGGATTATGATGTTTTGGTTACCTTTGGTTTATATCATGTATTTAATTGATAATATTATATTATGACACTATTAATGTTAGATGAATTTTATATTCATGTAATATGTGCATGAGATTATGTGAGTTTATTATTATTTGACCATGATGGATTACTACATGGAATTATGCTTAGCACTATGATTTATTACCCATGTAATTTATTATGATATTTTCCCTGAGTGATGAGTTTATTTTGGGTTGTTCAATTATTTATGATGTTTCTAATAGTTTTTTATAAGTAACACTTATTTTAATTTTAGGATGTAATTTTATGTGATATTATGTTGTGTATTTTATTGAAATGTACATGTTTATTAAACATATTGATGGGTACAATGAGTATTTAGGGAAGAAGTCAAATTAGGTGAACAAAAAAGGGATATAAGGGTCTACTGAACACACCACCATCTCATGGACATTTATCAGTCCACCTTGAGATTAAAATTTTATATTAACCTTAGTTTTATTCAATATTATCTTACACCTTATAACATAAAAATTTATATTATTTAGGTCCCCAAGGGTTAGCTTGAGTGGATGGTAGTAATGACTTAGCTCACCCAGGTCTCAAGTTCAATCCTTGATTTAACCATGGTGTGTGGAGTGGGGCCTTTATACACCACTTACACTTTGAAGTGGACATGGGGACACTTTGATGTATGGGTCAAACTTATCCATGTGTTCCACATGAATCATAGTGGGGTTATTTAACTATGAATCATTTGGTAGACATTACAGACCCAGGCCCACCCTTATTAAGCTTTAGATGTAGATTAAATTTTGTCCCAAAGGGTTAGCTTGAGTGGATGAGAGAAATGACTTAGGTCACCTAGGTCTCAGGTTCAATCCTTTATTTACCCATGTTGTGTGGAATGGGGCCTTTGCACACCACCTATACTATTAGCAATAAATGGTAAATGTAAAATTGTTTATATGTAAGAGAATGACCTATGGTAATTATAGCTATATTTTGTTTGTGGGTTTTTAGGAGTTTTTACATGAGTCTCTATGTTGGTTAGGATTCCAATGAATGTGATATGGATATGTATTCTCATCATGGCAAATCTAAAAGTTACAACTATACTAATTAATACCTATAAGTATTTTTAATGAATGTAATAGAAGGGTTGATGATTATATTGATTTTGACATGTATGTAAGTAATAGAATGGTGAATGTTATTCTCAAAAAGTTTTTTATCATAGTATTGATAGAATTGGACATCGATCTATGAGGTTTAACTTGTTGTAATCCCTGGTATTAGGCCCTTTAATATGAATTATAAGTATTTATGTTCTTTATTGGTATAATTATAGAGTTTCTTATTTTTTTATGAATGTTTCTTTCATGATATTCTTTTGATTTATAAATCTCTCTATCTATAAGTAGTTCCCATCTTATGTTGAACTTTTAAACAAGTATATTTCTTTGCGATAAACCTTGTTTATGGATTCAAATTCTTGATTAAACCTTTTTGCAATATTTCTATGTAACTTCGCACACTCTATCCCTATAATTAGCATGTTCTTATGAAACCTAATAACCTCTACTAATAATGGTGTAGTGAGCATGGATATGTTATGATGGTTACCAACCAAAAAAAAGGTCAATAATGGTTAGACTAGAAAATTATTTAATACATAGAGAAAGAAGGCTAAATAATTGGGTGTACTTCAAGGGATATTATAAAAGAATACCTATACAATGAAATTTATGAGATCTTATGGTGTGAATTATTGAGCCTACTAGCTAATTCATTAGCATGAATTAAATATCATTATTTTTTACCATGATCAAGTGACACCATTATGTGGACCAAAGGGGAGATAAAATAGTTAAAAAATCTAGAAATAAATTAGAATCATGTGATTAATCATTGGATAGTTGCCACTATGGATAGATATATTACTAAGTTTGTAGTGCAAGGATATTTGCCCTTAGACATAGTAAAGGATCTATTTATGAGAGGAATCACAAGAATTTTTTTGTAGTGAATCTCGATATTGATCAAAATGTTGGTTATAGAAAAGGCCATGTTCTCATTCCTACTAATATGGAATAGTTACTTTAGGCATATATGCGAGATAGGGGAGAATGAATCAAATATTAAAAGATGGATCTTAAACTTGAGTTTAACATGGAGAATCTAGATAAGGATTGTTAAAAGACTCTAGAGTTAGAAAGAGAGTTATGAAAATAGAGGATATGGAATAGATAGAGTGAATTTTAGGAAACTACAAATAGAAGGAGGATTAGTAGCATTAATGATTTATATGTGAGGAGATGACAAGTAGAAGGGTACGGTGAAGAGAGATAGAGTGAGGATCCCAGACTAAGTAGAGATAAAGTGAGAGGAAGTGATGAGTATTTAACATGGATAAAAGAATAAGTTAGTGGTATAGAATTAGAATCGATGAGTAAAAGTTCATAGTTTCTAGAAAGGATATTCTATAAAGAAAATCAAGGATCACCTTATAGTCTAAGACATAGTATATGTTCAAGTTTTGAGAGATACATATTTAAAGGTAAGGATCATCTCCCAAGGAAGCACACATCCCCCAAGTCCATATTTTTTAAAAATTAGTAATTACCCTATGACTTTAGATGAGGATCTTGGAAATGACCAATTATAGAATAAATTCATATAAAAACCTTGGAGGTAAAAAAGGTTACATATCATGGAGTTTCACAAAGTTTCTCAAACCAATAGAAGAAGAGCATAACAACATTGCTTGCTACAGAGATAGATCCTATAATTCTTGTGCAGGCTAAGGATTTCATATTACATAACTTTAGATCTTATAAAAAGAAAGAAATAATGGAAACATTTCTACAAATACCACATCTACAGAACTAGAGGAGATATCTTGACTTCTACCATATCAGGAGCCATCTCCAAGTCCGTATAAGTCTCCAAAACCACAAACATCCTTGATGTTAGTCGTAATATAATCAACTATGATATCTATAGGAAATTTGGAAACTCAATTGTGTGATTTTATACACCTAGATCCCTATGATGGGTCTATGGACCTTGAACAACAATTACGACATGAAATGGTAGGAAAAAGTAATTACTGACAACAATATAAATAAGTTTGAATTGATCAGTGCTTTGGGTGGATGTGCACTGGAGTTCATCTTTAGGAAAAATACATCTATAAAATCTCTAGATGATGTTAAGAACTAACTCATTACATATTTTAAGGTTAAGAAGAGTTCCAGTCAAATAATCTAGGATTTAAAGGAGATCCAAAAAGGACCCTGAGAAACCATTGGTGACTATGATCATAGATTCTCTGATGTCATGAACAAAGTAGAATTTATTTTAGAAGATAAAGATAAATATTCTTGGTTTTTATAAGGTTTATGACCAAGGATCAAATTTTCCATGGCCCAAACTCAGTTTGGAGATAAAACACGTGCTAGAGCCAACATAATTTAGGTGGAGTAGATTGAAGAGTATGGGGATGTAGTTGCATCATCATCTAAGGTAGAAAGTACTTTACAAAATATTTTGAGTAGATTAGATCAGTTTCAAGGAAGGGATGAGAGACCCAAGTTAGTTATATGGTATATAGAGTGTAGACAACAAGGGCATCATAAAAATGAATGCCCCAAGGTTAATAAAAAATTATGTGAGATATGTAGAGTGCTCGGGCATGCAACCTCATAGTATCATATTTTATAAGAGTATATCAAAATTCCATAGAACATGTATTGTAAATTATGTAAGTCACCTACACCTGAGGATAAGGATTGCCATGCACTCTAATAATTGGAGGATATAACTAAGAGTGTGTTCATGGTTACTACACAAAAATCCATAGCTATGACATAGGATACTCCTAACCTGAGGGGCATCATACTAGGTCATAATCCCTCAGTGATGCCTTAGGTCTCTGAAGCATAGTAGTAACCTTAGACACTAGTAGGTTCCCTACCTTCTTCACATAACTGGAATATGACCTCATAGAACTTTCCATAATCAACTACAACCTACCATATCAAGCTCCATGGAATCATGTGATTCCTCAATTATAAAAATTAGGATGGGTCCTAAACCCACCATAGTCATATGTGGCCAAATTTAATGAATATCCATATCATCAAGGATGGAATGCATCCTAGAATACTAGAAATTTTGGGAAATAATTTCACCAAGGTGGATGGGGATTTTAGGGGAATAGAGGAGGATATCGAGGTGGTATGAAGAGAGGTCAAAGAAATAATGGGCTTAGGTCACCCATTCATTGTTATCTCAGTGGAGAACTAAACTATGTGTAAAGAAATTTTCTTGTAAATCCTTAGAGGTAACCTTATTATGGATATTACAGGGTGATAGAGCAATATAATAAAGAATATTATCCAATATTAGAAAGATAATGGAGGGAGAGACATTAAAAATGTTAACATGATCCATGTATAGCTAAGGGAGGATGCCCCATTACAGGTAGTAACTAGACAAAAACATGCAGAACATGGGTTACCTCTATTAGAAATGACTAAAGACTTGTGTATTAAAAAGGCACAACTAGAATGATATCCCAAACCTACTAATAAAAAAGGCTTGATGCAAGAAGTTGCATAAGTTTTGAATACAATCCAAAAATAAAGGATGAATGAAGGGGATGATGTAGCTTTTGATGTACAGATGTATGGGTAGAGAGTGTGTATACTAATACAAGTGGTTATCACTACATGATGGATTTAATGAAAATCCTCAATACACTGTGTAATGAAGATATCTCCTAGAACATCATGAACTTGCTCCATAGCATGTTGGAATGTGCACAAAAAGGCCAGTAGCTAACAAATAAGTTGGTTTAGTTTATAAAGACAAAGAAACCTTAGAACATTGATCCAATGATGGATATATAACTATTTGGGTATGACATACCCAACATTGTATTTGAATTTATAAGCACTATAAATATGATCCCTAGATCTAATTGGGAAGCCTTGGGAAAACTTGAGTTGATCTATAGTATTATCATGTTCAATCTTGTATACTATGGAAGGGTCAAACCTATTGGTTGCCTAGTGGATGTATAAATCAAAGTCATATAACTCACCCTGGGAGGTGATATTAAAGTGAATTTTATAAATATAGATGAGATTCACTACCTTGATCTGATAGGAAATAAATGGGCATATGATGGGTGTATGACTATTAACATAGTAATGAATCAACTATAGTCTCATTAGGATGATAGGATGATTTGTATTCCTTTGAACAAGATTAAGTCTAGGCCTTATATTATCCCAAAAGATCCAGACTCACCTTATGCTAGTGCTAATGCCAACTGGATGAAGGTTGCAGTCAAAGATAAGAAGAAGGATCTATGAAAAATTGAGTAATTTTTTCTCTATAAGAATGTTATTTATCAAAATTTGATTCTCATCTATTAATGACTCTTAGACAAGATGGGGATCAATACCCTAGAGATCCCTCAGAAGGTTGAGGAGGATGTGATATCAATGATGGTAAGATCTCCAACACAATCTAATATAGATTTTACATATCAAATGGGTTTCACTAAGAATGACTATATAGAACCAAATCTATAGGGTGTTCTCCCATGGGATAGAGCTTATTTAATTAGTGGAGACTCAAACACCCATGTACTTAACTAGGTGAAAGGATATCATGAGTTGTAACCATTACAAATTGTCGTTATGATGAAGTTCCAAATACTATATTATTTTTCTATGGAGGATATTGGCAAATTCATCACATAATTTCAACATGTACCAGATGAGAACTAGAGGGTTAGCACTCTTGACTATGCTATGAGGGGGATTGTTGTAAACTAGTAGGCCATCCATAGGTATGCACAATTAACATGGGAAGAAGTGTGTGGGCTGCTAGTATCTTGATTCTAGTTGCCATAGAATATTAGAATAGATCAAACTATATATTAAGAGGGTGAATTCCCATAATTACATGTGCATTAGTGTATTAAGGTGTGGATGTTAGAAGGTATTGTTCCTAACTTTTGGCCACATAGTTTCATCTATACCCTGGGTGTTTTCCCTACAACAGAGTACACCCATCAAGAGCAAAGAATAGAAACAAAGCATTGGATATATATCCAAGATGATTTCATCCAAACATTTTTTTTTAAAAGTGAAAATTCAAGTACAATTCATTCTACAAAATATCAAAAACTTTCTATGCCATAAAAGAGTTGAAGATTTACTAGTGCTATGGGAACTTGATTCACACAAAGTCATAGAGAAAAACCCAAAACACATCTTGTAGATTCTATAAATTGGCCAAAGTGAGTCCCAACCATGGATTTAGACCTACCATAGGATATATGAGGAGGAAAATAAATACTCTGGGATAGATAATGAGGATTACATGGATATATGGGATTTCTTTAAACCAAAGAGAGTTAGAGCCTCTACTAGAACAATCATAAAAGAAATAGAGGAGGAAAAACAATGACATATACAATTCTTAGAACATGAAGGAGAATGTATACTCTATAATTTAATTCTTGAAAAATAATATATGATGTATCAAAATCCACTAAAGTAATATAAAAAATATTGGCATAGGATGGACCCAAAATGGTACATGTCAGAGACTATTGGATGCAGGATGATATCTCAGAGGTTTTTTAGTTACTTTGAGACTATCATGATGTATTTCTTAAAACTTTCATATAATTCAAATGTGTTGATCCTTCTTTGGGGGAGATTCACATAGAGTTAAAATAGTGCACATGGTCAATCAAGAAGAGACCATACAGGCCAAATTCAAACATGAAGATGAAAGTGAAACTGAACTCAATCACATGTTGAAAGTGGGCATTATCTTCTTAGTCAAGAAAGTTGACTAAGTTATCCCCATGGTAGTAAAACCAAAGAAGATTGGGGAAATACACATCTATGGAGACTATGGCATCCTAAAAAATTATTGTGTCAATGACCCATTTACCATTCTCTTCATAGATGAATTTTTAAAGGCTATCTTAGGGCATGAAGTATTCTCATTCATAGATGGATTCAGTGGTTACCATCAAATACCCATCAAAAAATATGATAGGACCAAGACCACATTCATAATAGAATGGGGTTCATTCAATTACAAGTCATGCAATTTGGACTCAAAAATGCACCTATAGTGTTCTTCAAAGCTGTGTTGACTACATTCAAAGATTTCATCTATGACTTCCTAGAAGTATACTTGGATGATTGGGTAGTGTTCTCTTTCTTCAGAGAATATTTATCAAAAATTAAGTTAATGTTATAGATATGTAGATCACTAAGAATAATGATAAATTTGAAGAAATGTATGTTTTACATACCTTTTGGTGTTTTCTTAGTTCATGTAGGGTGTAGTAAAGGAATATTGGTAGACTGAGCTAAAATCATAGCCATTATGAGTATGCTACTACCCAAGACTTCAATAGAAGTGTGATGTTTTATAGGAAATACCAGTTAATACCAAAAATTCATCAAGGTTTATGTCACTATATCAACCCCTTTAAAGAAGCTACTATGAAAAGGAGTCTAGTTTGTATGGATAGAGGACTATTAGGTCACATTTATTGATTTGAAGTAGTGACTAGTGACTGTTCTGATCCTAGTCTTCTTGGATTAGAGTAAATTTTTCATGTGAATGTGGATGCTTCAAGGATTGTTTTTGGAGTAGTGTTCACACATTTAGGAGAAGGAGGATTGGATCATCTAATCCACTTTGGAAGGAGAAAGTTGTTGGTTGTAGATAAGAATTATATGATAATTGAGTAGGAAGCCTTGGATATAGTGTTCACACTACAGAAGTTCAATCACTACTTATTGGTGACACCATTAAAATTGTTCACTAATCATCAAGCTCTATGATAATGAATAATCCATTTTTGGGTAGATGAATATCTTGATGGTTGATTTTTTTACAGGAATTTCAATTTTGGATTAATGTCAAACTTAGATAGGAGAATTTTAAACCAGATATCTCAATTGGATGACTAATGGTGAGGAACCTGATGAACTCTAAGATGAGTCACCAGATGCACATATATTCAAGGTTGCTATAAATTTTGAGTAACTATAGGATATCACATAGTTTCTTAAACAAGGGACATTCCTAAACACTATATAAAATGAGATAAGAAATACCTGATCACTAGAGATCTTTTGTATAGTCTTGTTGATGTATTTTTATATTACTTAGGTAAAGATGAAGTATTATGTAGAATGGCACTAGATCATGAACATGTGTAGATCATGGATGAATAACATTAGGGAGTTGTAAGAGGTAACTTATCAGAGATGTGACTATGAGGAAAATTTTTCAAAGTGGCATTTGGTGGCCCTATTTTTTTCAAGATACATAGAGAGTCACACAATAGTGTAATGTATGACAAATTTTGAGGAAGACACACCGTTATGATGAGATGTTTTTGAAACCCATGTTAATATAGTATCCCTTTGAAAAATGGGGAATTCAATTTATAGGTCCAATCAATCCCCTAAGTAAATTCAATAAGGTAAGGTACATAATCATTGTGACATATTACTTTACCAAATGGGTAGAAGTTACTATGACTCCAAGTTATGGTGTGAAGGACACAACTAAGTTCTTATATGAGAACATCATTACCAAGTTCAATTGTCTTCTTAAATTGGTATGTGATAGAGGAAATCATTTTTTGAATAAGACCATTAAGACCCTCAAGGATGAGTTCCTAATATTACATCATAATAACACCACTTATCATCCAGAGGTAAATGGCCAAGCCAAAGCTATGAATAAGGCAATCAGTAATATGATCACTAAAATATATGATGTGAAGTGACATGATTGGGAGGATAAACTTTCAACAACCTTGTGGGCTTATCACACACATTATAAACATGTGATAAGGTTTACACCATTTTAGTTGGTCTATGGGCTTGAAGTTGTGATGCTTATGGAATATGTACTTCCTATTTTTTGGGTTGCTAATGTGCTATGAATAGGTGATTAGGAGTTAATGAAGCATAGGTTGCTATACTTGAATCACATGGATGAAGTAAGAAGTTGATCAGTATGGGCCTAAGAGATAAAAAAACATAGTTAGAAGGCATGGCATGATAAAAAACTAAGAAAAAAGGAATTATAGTTAAATAAAGTTATTCTTCTATATGATAGAAGGTTCAAAGATTTCCATGGAAAGTTTAACATTTGGTGTAAGGGCCCTTACCTCATCCATGAACTTTTGTAACCTGTAACTGTGGTCCTACAAGATTTGTAGGGAAAAGTCTTTCCTGGGATGGTAAATGGCAATAGGTTGAAGTCTTACCACCATTAATTCAATAAACATGGAATAAAGGTACTATATTACACCAAATAGATAGTAGTTAGGCTTGCAAAGTGTTTATTTTAGGATAGTTTAGGTTTTTTATGTTTATTCTAGCATGCATGGGTAAATGTAAGTGTGTGTGTAGTGTGTGATCACAAGGATCCATGTAAAAGTTGAAGGTTTCATTACTACAAATAAAATTGGAGAAGGTTTCCAAATGAGTATAGTATAAAAACATCAATTAAGTCTAGGAAAGACACAAGCATCTGAATCCTGAGTAGATAGTGAAGTTTAATGGTCAAGTCATTACATTTAATGATTAGGTATGGGGGGATTGACAAATCTCTTAGAAAAATGAGGGGTCTATGTCAGAAATAGAATAAGTAATGTACGAATGAATCCTAGTTAATGTGATAGGTCAAAATGAATCAATTACTACCATAATAAAATGTCACATCATCAAAATGAATGCCACATCAGCAAAAAGGATCCACTCTATTTAAATCTCATGTGTGAAGGATTGAGTGACAACATAATTCATCAAAATATTAAAAAGTCTAAGGTGGTGTGAGATGTTATAAATTAGGCACTTAGGAAGTTAAATTCTTATCTTTTTCTAAGTATATCAATGTGTTGTATGATTTATAGGTGATTCCTAATCTATACTTTGCATCTTTCATGAACTTGTTTCAAAGAGAGACATAGAATGGATAGGTTTGATTGATCTCAACTCATCAAAAGATTTGTAAAAGCACAAAAAGAGGACATGGGCATTGGTGTGTTATTACACCAAACACACTTCACAAACCTAAATGGTTATGAGTTTTCTTGAAATGTGGATCTATGAATGTTTTTCCAAGATGTAGTTGAAGGGGTGCAACCAATAGCATTAGTGTAACCATATAGGCTCCACAATATAGATGTGGAGTGGTTGATCTGATTGCCCACTTTTGGGTAACTCTTCAATGTAATGGAGGTTTTTTTGGGTTGATACAATGAGGGAAAGATTTATCTTTCCCAAGACATAACCATCCACATCAATACTGTTGCAATAGCCAAGATCGTAGGACTACCTATGAGATGGAGATCGATAGTGCACTATAAATTATGAATGCCACCCATCCTTCTAGTGATCTAAGAAAATTACTCTCACATCTCCAAAGGAATTCCATTTTAAGATATTTAAGATGTTTTAGAGTGCATTCTTGTCAAAATTATTTCTCATAGATTTTGGTAGACAACCAAGGATGCCAAGCAAGCTACAAAAGGGGTCATTGATATTACCTATCAAATGATCCATCTTAGTGAGGAATTCAACTAGTTCAAATTCTAGGTTAGTGAACTCACTTCCAACATAGATAAAGTATTGGAAACTATGAAACAAACCTTATAGTACCAATTTTTGGTCTTGGTGTTGGTGTTTACATAGTGTAAGTCTCTTGAGGGAAAATTTCATCTTTACATTGACTATTGGTCAAATATACAATTCTAAAATCTCACATGGACCCATAAAAGCACTTAATTTTGGCATCAAGAAAAATTCACTACTTGTTGGAATGAGTTTCTTGAGCTTATCATAATAAACCCACACATACTACCAGATGTCATGTAGTACTTAGGATAACATGCAACTATCATGAAGCTATCAAAGGACATTTCTATTTGATTCCATGAACTACCAAAGTTATCAAGTTTACCCCTCCCATGATTTATCAACATGCAAATGTAATAGACTAAGGTGGATAATAAGAAGGAAATCATAGACATGAAATCCACCCCATTAAATATAGTACCACCATTTATTCTAGATCTTGTGACTACACCTATGTAACCATCAATAACATCTACCCCAATTCAATATTATAGGAAGTGCAAGGTACCCAAAGGTAGAAGATATCCATCTCCTCTAAGGTGGAATAATCACAACCAACCCATGTGGTTGGACAGCCTGAGCATTCCAAAAATTATTGGGGTCTATGACTTGTTACATCTAGGCACTAATGAGTAACAATTATACTAGATGATGATGGATGATATGGCTAGAGACCTATATGAGGAGGAATAAAAATAGTATTTTTTCTAGAAAGTAGTGTGCACCATCTAGGTTTCAAATAAAGTGCCCAAAAATCTTTGAATTGAGTTAATTCCATGCCTATCTTCCATAATCATCAATACCATGGTTGAAGAAGCCAATTTTTAGTGAATTCAGCAAACATTTAAGGTTAGATGATCCACTATGAGTCCATCACAATCAAGAGATACCAAAATAGTCCCCTAGTACTCCTATTCTGGTGGAGGAGGACCCCATGACTTCCCCAAAATTTTATGGCTGGTACCTCACCTCTTCCTATGCACACTATTGGATAACCTATGATTGAATACCAAAAAGAGAAAGAAGTTCAACCACCAAAACCCACAAGATGTCTAGTTGGCAATGGGTAGGTTTATCAAGCAAAGGTGTAAATGACCATCTTTAACTCTTCTCCATCCAAATATGAAGAGGCTAATAGTGACACAAAAGGATTCTCACTAAATACTCAAACTATAGAATAAAAACAACTCACAAGTGAGGAAGTATAGAGAACATCTGAGTGTTGCATGTATGAAGAAGAAAAGTGCAAGGCTAAAGTTGAGGCTAAATAGAAGGAAGAGGTAGAACATTAAGAATGAAAGGAATCCCAATTCCAAACTAAGGAAACAAAGGATCACAAGCAAGCTGAGGATGATGAGGCACTCTAATAATAATAAGAGGAGGAAGACAAGATGAAAATGTAGTAAGAAGCTATAACTATAGAACAAGCTCAAAACTAATAGCACACAGTTGAACAAAACAACAAGGATGTTGAATTAGAAGCAAAGCCTAAATAAAAAGATGAAAATAAAGAGTAAATGAAGAAATAGCATGTTAAATAGAAATCATAGAAGTATGTTGAAGACCAAACATAGTAGTGAAAGGTGCAAACCAAAGAGGTTGACAAAAAGGCACAAAAAGATGCAAAGAAGAAAGTGCAAGAAGAGGTAACCAAGAAGGTAAAAGAATATGTTTCTAAGTAAGAATATGAGGATGCTAAGAAAAAGAGAACTTAATAATCCCAAGAAAATTCTATGAAGGCACAATCTATGATAACTCCATCTAGTTTCAATGCAGTGCAGCCACTTCATGAGTTGCTCCAAAAATAGGTGCAAGAAACTCTAGTTTCCTCACAAGATGATAGTGCTTCCTTGAGCCTGTCTAACATTTAGTTGTGGGATGTAGTGGTAAATTTTATAAAACACACTATTTTTTATTTTCCCATATTTCCATTATAGATGGCCCTTCTGATTACATCATTCACATGTCTTGATTTGACTCTTGTCACCATTGAATCATCTTTAGATGTTTTTCAAGTGTTTTTATCAAAGTAAATTGAAGGTGTCATTGTGTTTCAAGTGTTTCTTTCAAAAATGGTAGTTACATTAGAGAAATAAGTTAATGAGATTGAGGATATAAATTTTTTAGTCATAAAGTAGCTACACATTACAAGGAAGACTATCAAGGATGCCTATCTCAACCTATACACCCAACTTATTATAGATCTATCGCTCCCTAATAAAGACCAGTGTACTCTTCTTCTCAACAAGCTCACCATAAATTGGCATACCTTCAATGAAGTGAGCATCATCCAAAATGGTCAATCCATTGAAGCTGAAGTTGAGGTCCTCTATGAGTTGCTAGTTGAGTATCAAACCACTATCAATATTGTTCATGATTAGGCTATATAAATTACACTTTATCTGCTCAATTGGAAGAAGTAGTTGGATATGATTAAGACTATTTCACAACCTAAATTTTACATGACTACTTTCACACATGCTACTATCACATCTCCAAACACCACTCTTGTTATCATGGATGTTGCACTAAAAACCTCACTTAGTGTGATGAATATTGTCATATAAAATATGTAGATTTGGTAGAACTAGATGTTGCACAGCCTTTTATCAGTGTGCAAGCACAATGACATGTAGATAAGCTAGTTTAACTCCATGATAAAATCACCACCAAATTCAACATGTTTATGTCTACTTTACTCAAGATGGTTAACAAATTAGTTTACCTTTATTTACTTTTTAATTTTTTTCTTTTATTTATGGAATTTATGTGCCACTATGATTTCAAAATCTGGCTAAATTCATGAATGTGTGTTGGGGATTTTAGGGTGTGGGTGTTCTTTGATTATTGAGCTTGTTGGACAAGCTAATGGGATAAAATTTTGGGATTGTATAGTAAACACATGTCCATTCATAAAAATATATTTATATTACCCTATGTGGTTAATTTAGGTATCCCTTACCCTTTTTGGGTATGTCACTCTTAATGAGTGATTGAGGTACATGATTAATTATGGCATGTTTGACCAACTCAATTTCCTTATTAGATAATATTAGGGTTACCTTATGTATACACAACTTTGGTCACATATACTTGATAATAATAACTATGGACACATTCTAAAACACATGAATAACACAAAAATACATGAATTTTATTTTCCATTCCTCTAACCTGTTATGTATATGTAGGTTCAACCCCTTGTTTACCATTACCAATGTATATAAGTTTCAATGTCAAATGATAAAGATGTCTAAAATCACATTTATATTATATCTAAAAGTGGACATATATATCTTATCCCTATATAAAATTTAGTTCTAGGTGGAAAGGAGTGTAATGCACTCCTATCCATTTATAACAGACACATCTTACACCAAATAATGACTATTTTCAAAAATTCAAAACATCCTTTTAGGTATTCTTACAAATTTCACAAGGTCATCTAAAGGAAATTATCATAATATTCACATATAAGTAAATATCAAGGTTCACTCATTATATCCACTTGATATTCACTTGCTTCAAGCATTTAAACTTATGCACAATGAACAAATTTTATCTGTTCTTCTCAAATTATAAATCATTCACAAGGAGTAGTCATAAGTCAAGTTAAGATCTTTCTAAAGTAAGTCAAGAGATATCATTGTTAATTATAAAATAAACCTGATAACTTTATACACATATTCAAAATATCATAATTTAAAATTCACTATAGGTATAATAATTAGGTGGGCTTGATGCCCTTCCTTAGAGTATTAGATACATAGGCAATGATCAATAATCAAGGCGTGATTGAGGTCAGCTCATCCCATTACACTCCCATCTTCTATTATAAGTTTTCAATATATAAAATTTACCTAAGGGTTTGAAATAAAATATAAGATAAATAGTGAGTGGCCAAACTTTAATTATGATATTTTATATTACTCAACATCTACATTTGTATAAGTCACAACGATAAGTTTTTACACATAGATAACTAGGATAGGTCTACAGTCAATGTAGGTGTACTATGATATTTTCCACTTAAATCAGTCATGTACATAGATATATTCTACTTCAAACTCTAATCTATCATTTTTAGAGTTATACATTTTCTATATTATCCTATCAATAACCTACCATAATCAACTAGGACAAGTCCATAGTCATTGGACTGGTATGCACTATGCCACCATCCACTTACAATGGACCTATCTAGATTATTTTTTTGTTCTTAAGCCTTTAAAGTCACCTTTTCTTCTTATTTTCACTATTATAAATTCAAAATCCTCAATGGATATCCATATACAAGCTAAGTATATTCATTCTTAGTTTTCTCACAAAATAACAACTTTTTGTATTTAGCAATTTATCAAAATCAAAATAATTAAATATTTTAAATATTGAGAATTCTAATATTTAAAGTTTTACACCTATTATAACATGTTAAAAATTTATTTATTTTATAAAAAATAAGGTAAAACATGTTGGTGATCCTAAACTATTATTTTCGAGACTTTGCTTCTATGATTTGGATTTTCAATTTCATTTTTATTTTTACTTTGTTTTCCTAGAAACTGTGTTTCAAAAATTTTAAGACTTGTATGAACTATTATTCTAGGTTAATTAGTATTCAATTTTAACTAATCCATGGCATGAGGGGTATTTCCCTAATACTCAAGGCATTATATATAACTATTCATATATTTTAGTTTTCATGTACCTCATGACATATGAGAAACACCTAGGCTTTTTTTACATCCATAGGAAGCCTTTGGTAGTTTATTCATGTAGTGAAACGTAATAAGTTAGCCCCAATAAGTTTATTTTAAATTACCATAGAGATAGTATAGTGAATCTATGGTAATGGTGGAATTCTTCATAGTTAGTGCCTTTGCAGTCATGTTCATTATTTTTAACTGGGATCAATTTATCTAAGAGCCTATAAATAAAACACATGATTGACTATTTTTACCCTTTCCCCTTGTTGAAATTTTAAAAGTTTCATAGCTTAGTAATAATTAATTCATCTAGTTCACATCTTTTGAAGTTTAGTATTACATGTTGTCTTAATTTCCATGTTGTTGTTCATTATCTATATGCATTATTCAATTCAAAAAATCATAATAAGGTTAAAATGGTTAATATGCAATCTCAAGCCTTAATTAACCCACATTCTTTCAATAATACTTCTAAGATACAAGAACCATTAAGGAAAAAAAATTTAAAGTCTATCATGATTCATGACTGAGAGCATCATACATTTAAAATGTTATAATTCCCAATCCACATCTTATTGATTGAATTATCATGGCTATTGAGACTGATAATATATAACAAGAAGATTAAGTTAATGACACAAAATTAATTCACTACCTTAATTCCAACCCACATTATATTTATGCATTCATATAGATTACAAGATATGAACAAAATAAATTAGCTTTAATTAATTCAAATGCTCCAATAACTACTATTACTTCTATTCATTTATCAACCCCTATAGTTGCATATGTGCCAACATATTTACGTATGGGGGAATCACTTGGTTTTTATTATATTAATATGCATATTTATACAAAGGAATCATATATAAATCTATTTATCACCACATAAGGTCCACCTATAACTTCTCCTAATGTGTTCTCTCTTGATCAAACTATTCTAGATTTACACACTAGAACAAAGGTCCAAAGTTAGTCACTCAATGGACTCTCATACTATACTTCATAATCCTTTGGCACTTGATATAGCCTCTTAACCACTATGAAAAATATTTTTATCACCTAAACTACCACTTTATGAGGGTAAAGATGTTCTTGAACATCATCTTCATTCATTCCATGCCACATGCTTGGACTATGCTTACAATGATAAATTACTCACCATAATTTTTCCAAAATTAATAAGTAAAATTCACTAAGACAGGTCTATGATAACCCACTTAAATTATTTAGATCATTTAACCCATTATAAAATCAATTTTTAGTACATTTCTCAATCAACATTGATGAAAATTTATCTTATGTACAAATTGAAAAACTCAAGCAAGGGTCAAATGAGAAAATAAATTAATATGTCCAATGATATAAAACCATGATATCAAAGATGAAAAAATATATTTAAGATAATTAAATACAAGATATATTCACTCAAATATTTCTATCACCACTGCATGAATCAATCACATTTGATTAATTCAAATATTTTAATGAGCTATGCTACACAGTCAAAGAAAAATAAGACAATATCATAGCATTGAATAAGCTAAAATATTTAGCAAGTGTTTCATATACATCAAGTATAAATTTTAAAATCAAGACAAATTACAAGGTCAAATATAATTAAAGAAATAATTAATAAAAAGTAACATTTAATGCAATATCATAACCATTGAACAAGTTTCAACTCCACCAATGAGGAAATTTACAAGTTTACCAAAACCTCCTCATATCTTGATACAAAATTTAGTCTATTTCAATCTCATATGTATACATCCTCTATTTGAGATTGATTTTACCAATCCTCAACATAAAGGTTTTGACAATAATGCATATTATTATTACCATAAATGCATTGGATGCTCCATGAATAAGTGTTATAGGCTAAGGCATAAAATAAAAAACTCATTGATGATGATAGAATTTATGTAAACACACTGTTTCTATGCTATATTCACTTTCTACATTCAAAGAGAGAATAAGAAACTAAGAAGAAATGGTCTAAGGCTTGTATGTACCTGGATGAAGTTGTGCACACCGTTATCCAGACATCGTGAGAACTCCTCTTTCGTTGTGGAGGATGACACCTACAAAAGAAAGAGACTAAGACAAAGAAGGTGTTAGATGAGGAGATGGTGGGTTGCCAAGCAAAAGCTTGAGGAATGTCAACCCACTGATTGATAAAAGTAATATATGATAAAAGCTAGAATGATAAAGGACTGAAATGATTAAATATTGAAAAGGAAATGGAAGCAAATGCTTACCTGAATGTTGATGTCAGCCTGGTAATAGTCACTGACGTCGGTGGTCCTACCGGCGTCAGTTGTTAAGGTCTGTCGACGTCGGTTAGTCTGTCGATGTCGGTGGGGGCATGGTCTCCTAGGCCGGCATCGGTAGGGGCAATAATCTGTGGACGAGCTCTGGTCAGGTTTTTGGTCTGTGGATGGGTCTGAGATGGAGTTTGGGCCTTGTTTTTGTGTTGTTTGGATGGTCTGAGAGAGTCTGGTTTTGGTTAATGGTCTGTGCAGAGGTTTGGGTAGAGTTGCAGGGACAATGGACAGAGTGTATGGTCAGGCAGAAGATAGAGGCAATAGGGAGACAGAGAAATAAGGATTTGGGTCTGGTTTGGTTAATAGTCTAGTCTGGGGGGATATTAATTAAAATAAATAACTAAAAACATAATGAAAACACAGACAATATACATACCTGTGCCTTGTTGAAGGAGTGTTGCTGATACCTATACCTGTTGTTGATGTAGCCTGTGTAGAGGACATGTTGCCAATGGAGTGGCTGAGGCAGAGTCCCTGTTGTGTTTGCTGGTGTAGAAGTCTGTTGTGTGTACCTGAGAGAGAGAGTGAGAGGTTTGGTAGAAATATTATCCGATTGATTGATAGATTGTAAGATTCCATAGTCGAATGAAGAACAGGGGTGAAGGGAGGATAACAGACATAGAAAACCGTTATGAATGCAACTAACGCCAGCAATATCACTGATGTCGATTGACAGTTGACTGACATCGATGGCTAGAAGGCAGGAAAAAGGCTAAAAATAGCCTTTCATCTATTTTCCTAACTGTCGGGTTAGCGAGTCTGAGGAAGAAATGGTCGAAGGTGGCTAAATGGATGCAAGAGGATGAAATGGGGGTCATAAATGGGTCATGGGGGGATGAATAGAATCCAAAGAAGGGCATCCTAGGGTGGTGAGGTGGCAAGGGAGAGAGAATTATTAACTTAAAATAAGATAATTATTTCAAATTAACAAGACATGGGTTAGGAGTGGTTAAGTGGACCAAAGGGGACTAAAAGGGGGAGAAAGGACCAAGGGGTAGGCACGATTTTGGTGTCTACATTTGCCCCTTTTTGTCTTGTTTGTTATTCTAGATGAACTGCAAGACAAAAATAGGAGTTGATTGCCCCAGGTGTAGGATGAGATAGATTTCATCTTATTGGTTGTTCAAGTGAGCTGCAAGACAAAAATAGGAGGGTTGGTTGCCCCGATTATGGATGAGGTATTCCCCCTCAAAGTGGGAGTCGAGAGAGGGAAACCTAGAATCAGGTGCTGATTTGATAGAGAGTGGATGAAGATGGTGAAGATGGAGTGTGAATGCTACAAAAGTCATGATTATGCATATACCACTTCACAAGATGGTCAGGTCAAATTATCATAGGTCGAGGGTCAAGGAGTGCCAAAATTGAAGTAACCAGGCCCCAGCATTTGGTCGTAGCTGATCGGGTTATTCAATCTAAGCTGAAGCTCCAATGGTCATCGTGTTCCAGGTATCCCAAGCTCAGGAAGTGCTCCCAGAAACATGAAAAAGTCACAAGTAGTGGGGATCAACCAGCTTGCGATCCTATACTTGTGAGGGTCAAAAATAGTCTACGCATAATTTTGCTAACCATTCATGAGGTAGCATACATGCAAAAACAACCAAGGCAAAGTCCTCTTGGAAGTGGTTGCGGTCAGAGGAGATGGTCATGATCTCCAAGGTGGTTGGTTGAGATGAGGCTGAGATAAATAACTGGTCGAATGAATGGGCAGATGAAAGAATGTGGCTGAGCTAACCTCAAAATATTGAGTGCTGCCTACATAGCCCTTGTTATTAGGGCCTCAAGCCAATGTAGTTCTCCCTAAAAGGGAGGAATGGTCAAAGTGGTTGATGGAATTGGTCTTGGTCAAGGTTAAGGTCATGGATTGGTCTTGTTCGAGGTCAAGGTCATGGTCAAAAGGAGGATAGGGTTTGTCCATCAGAGAGATGAACAAATGAGGGTGGTCGAGCTAACCCCAGAAGACAGTCGTGTCATCTGAGTGTTGCCTACATAGCCCTGGTTGTTAGGCGGGCCCCAAACTGATGTAGTTCAGACGAAGAGGCAAAATTGGTCGATGATTGGTTTGGTCATGTGTCAAAATGATGAGGAGAAAAAGATGTTACAGCCTATTCCAAATGGTGTATGTTGTAACATTGGTTGAGGGGTCTTTCATCCCTAGCAATTTTCCATATTTGTGACAAAAATATGCTAAAAATGAATTGAGGTCTATTTATGCTTCAGCAAGTATTGGTTTATGCTTAACATAAATTGTGTCTGGTCGATAGTTTCCATGTGTATTGTTTTCCATAGAAACTATGTGACATGGACTATGATGATGTCATGATGTCATGATGTCGGTTTGAAAATGTTGGGTTGGCTTGGTTGGGTAGAAGAAGGTTTGGTTGAATGTGACCAAAGTGTGAAACAAAGTGAAAGGAATATTGCTCTTTCATTGATAAGGACCAGAATGACAGCATAGATAGAGGTTATTAGAATAAAAGCCCCGTTTATGCATTACGTCATTGGCCATGGTTGTGCTAGAGAAGTAATCGAATCACTTGACGTTAAGTGAGCTTGAAGTCCCTTGAGTATGTTGGGGTGATAGGATGAATTATGTGATATGAGAGGATGGGGTAACCCTTTTTGGTGGTAAGAAAAACCTTGCCCCTTTTATAGGTGACCCAAGAATGACTATAGGCATGTCCATGACTTTATAACTTGTCAGTCATAATAATCTTTTTTTTTTGGTGCAGACTGATCGATGTGAGAAGTCTGCATTGGGATGTTGTTTTGCTTAGTGGTCATGTTGTGAAGCTGATCGATGCAGGAAACTTCAGAAAAAGTGCTATCTGTAGCAATATTTAGTCATAGCCATCCTTCAAGGGAGTGGTCTATACTTTACTTTAAATGTTTTTGATATGACTTGGCCTAGCTGTCCTTCAAGGGAGCAGTCTAGTAATATAGCAATTATGTAGCTGTCCTTCGAGGGAGTAATCTAGATTTAAAGTTTTATGGCCTTTGATAGGTATCCCATTTTTGATATGTTTTGTTGACTAAAGTTTTTAGCCATGGACGAGTCTCTAGAAGCTTAAGGGTTCCCTTTTATTAGGACAAAGCATTACTGCTTGACAAAAAAGGGTTGACAAAGTGTTGGGAATCAGGGTTGAAAGGAATAAGAATGACAATGATAGAGGGTTGCTCAAGGGATGAGCTCAAGTAAAACATCAAGTGATCGAGTACTCGACTAATAGTAGAATGGTCAAAGATGCAAGGCATAAAAGGGGTCAGGTTCAAATAAGTCCCTGGGCCATGCTTGTGCATTATGATAAGGTCCAAGTCAATTAGGAGTAAATTTACCCCATTTGGCTCTTCAAGATTGGTCATGTGTTGATGTTGGATGTGAAGTTGGTTGATATAGTCATTGATTGGTCGAGACTAGTTGAAAGGTTGGTTGAATTTTTGGTCGAGGTCATGATTGATGATTGGTTAGCATCTGGTCGATGGTCTAGTTAATGGTCTAGTCAATGTCATGGTCAATGTCTAGTCATGGTCAATGTCTGGGTGAATTTCTGGTCAATGTCTTGGTCAAGATTTGGTTGAGGTCTTGGTCAATGTCATGATCAAGGTCTAGTTGAGGTCTTGGTCAATGTCATGATCGAGGTCTGGATTGATGATTGGTCGGTGTCTGGTTGATATTTGTTGATATTTGGTCGATGGTTGGGTTGAAATTGGTATTAGGTCAATGATTGGTCAGATTTGGTCGAGACTGGTTGAAGCTTGGTTGATTGATTAGGTGAAAAGGTTGGTTGATTGATTCGGTTGAGACTGGTCGAGGCTGGGTTGAATATGTAGTCGAGTTTTGGGATTAAAAGAGTGATTGATATTTGGTCAAGACTGGGTTGAAAGGTTGGTCGAGGCTTGGATGAATGTTGAATTCCCCCAGCGGGTAGGGAGAATATTTGACAGATTGGTCAAGGTTGGATAAGGCTTGGTGGTCAGATTGACTGTGTTGATGTCGAATAAGGGGGTTAAAGGCAGCAAGGGGACCATAGTCTGGCGTGGAGATCTCAATTTAAGTGATGAGGTATGATAAGCATGGGTTGGTGTTGATGATTTGTCAAAGGGGTGGTCAAGAGGATCCTTGATGAGAAGGGTATCCTTTCTCTGATGTTGATGAGTGACAGCTTTAAGAGTGCAACAACGCTCAGTGTCATGTCTCAGAGTGTGATGATAGTGGCAAAATTTAGAGTTGTCAAACCAAGATGGTCTTGATCTAAGATTCAATGAGTGGGGCGGTGTTGAAGGCTTGTTGATAATGTGGTCGCGAAGAAAGGTGTCATTCCCCAAACATTGGTGAATGACAACCTTGAGGGCACAACAATGCTCAGTGTCATGCCCAGGTGTGCAATGATACGCACAAATGTGAGTGTCATCGAACCAGGGGGGTTTTGGTCTGAGAGATTGATATGGCTTAAGATGTGGGAGATTGATGCGAGAAGACTGCAATAATTGCCATAACAGCAAGGCATAAGAACCTGCTAATGGGTCTATGTGTCTTGTTGTAGTGAGGGTTGATGACTTTGGTTTAGGAGGTGTTGGTCGATGGATTAGAGGAGATATATGTCTAATGGGTTGATAGAGTAATGGAGGCGACTTGCCTTTGTGAAGTATGGGAGTAGGAAGCACTCCTATTAAAGTGGATGGATGCGGGCCCAAAATTGAAGGTAATGACGAAGGTGGGGGAGGAGTCCTCCAGTGTAGTTTAGTGGCCTTCTTTGGTTTGGGTTGAGGACCACCATTGTGCGAGATGAGGTTAGATGCGGGTTTGGGTTGAGATGTGGATGGAGGTGAGTGAGATGTAGCAATCTCAGGCAAAAGGCAAGAGGAAATCGTGATTGGGTCTTCCTTGGTTGAAATGGGCGAAGAGACTGGTTCTTCTCTTGGTGGAGAAGAAATAGGAGAGTGTGACTCCTCAAGAGGGCAGAGGGTAGGGATGATGGCGCCTCCTACTTGTGCTTAAGGAGTAGGCAAGGTAGGGTCCTCCATTGGTGGGAGGAAGGATGAAGGTGTGGCTAATGGTATAGGTGTGGTCAAGGCATCCTCCAGTATAGGAGAGGTCGATGGAGGACTAACAGGAGAAGAGGGTCCTTCTACCTGTGATGGATGAATGGGGGAAGAAGGGTCTTCTACTTGTGAAGGAGATTGGTCAGGGACAAGAGGCAGATAGTGTTAACTGTGTGTATGTCATGCTCGTGGGAGCTATTGGTCAAGGTCTAGACATTGCTTTGAGTAGGCAGATGATTTGGGAATGGTTGTTTAAAGATGTCGATGTGTTGGTTGGGTGGGGCATTTGGGTTATCCAAAACAAGATCCCCCTTGTCGATCATGTCTTAGACTATGTTTTTGAAGGTTTAGCAATTGTCGATGTCATGGCCGTGGACGTGATGAAAGTGACAGAAGTCAGCCTCCCTATACCATGTAGGGAGGGCTTTTGAAGGGTCGAATTGAGGTGGTCAGATGGGAGGGAGATTGAGGACCCCCTGCTTGACAATTTTTTCCAAAATGGAAGCGTATGATTCTCCAAGTGGAGTGTATGAATGCTGGATGTACCGTTGTTGGAATTGTTTGGTGATGCTCAAAGATGTAGAAGGTTAAGAGTGATTAGTTGTTGTCGAGGATGGTGATCTAATGACCACAGTGTTGGCCACTCCTTTGGACTTGGAGTTGGTAGAAGAAGAAGGTCTAGAAGAAGAAAGGTCATTGGTTCTTGCGTTAGTATTACGCAATTTGACCTTATCCTCTTCAATGGTGCGGAGTTTGAGCTTTCGGGCCATGGTGAAAGCTTCATCAAAAGTGTAGAATGTCTGGATCTGCAAGGTAGAAGAGATGTGCCTGACACATGCTCGAGAAAAGAGCTCGATGAGCTCAGGTTGAGGCAAAGAGAAGGAGATCTGGTTAATCAAGTCTCTCCAATGGGTGATAAAATCAACTATTGATTCGTCATCAAATTGCCTGATAGAATAGAGGTCTGTGATCGAGACTTGTTTGGTGATGTTGATAGAAAAATGGTCGAGAAATAATTGAGCAAGTTGAATGAATGAAAAGATAGAATGTCTGGTAAGAGAGCTATACCAGTCAAGGGCAGGGCCAGAAAGTGACATGGGGAACGTACGTAACAACAACGCATCGTCATGCGCTATGAGATAGCAGGCATGTTTGAATGCCTGTAGGTGCTGTTGTGGGTCTTCCTTACTCTGGAAGTGAGTAAATTTAGGAATCTCCCACTGGTTGGGATATGGTCGAATAGGGACGAAAGGATGGATGGGTTCATTGCAAATTTGCTCATACGAGAGAGCATTGTGTGAACCAAAAATAGAGGTCTCGAGACTGGACATTTTGTCCATCAGCATTTTGATGATGTCTATTGATGGATTGGCAGGTGGAGCACCTCCTAATTTATAAGGCACTTGAAAGATATTGAGAGGGGCATATGACGTAGTCGGTTGCGCTTGTAGGGGCGCAACATATGTGTAACTAGTCACAGGGATAGAAGTGGAGGCCAAAAGTGGTTGGGTTATGGAAGTAGAAGGCATAAGTTGACTAGATACCGCCAAAAGTGGTTGCATGGCAGCATTGGCAAAAGGAGAGGTAGACACTCCTACATTTATGGGTGAAAGAGTGTGAGGGGTCGAGACCATCAAGTTTTTGTATGATGTAGAACTTGGTTGAATTATGTGTGGTTGAGGGGGTAATGAAACCCCGATGGAGGTCGGTCTGAAAATAGATGGAGAGGCCAAACTTTCTGTATTGGCCATGGTCGGGTTAATGGTTGAGTCCAAAGGCTGGGTAGCGGGTGGTGTTAGTGTCATCGCCGCTTCACCTGAAAAGTCTCGCGTTGGGTTTCTCACGAGATAGTTTTGGAGGGCTTTGATATTGAGGTCTAAAAATCTTTCAAAATCTTGGTCCCCTTCAGGGATAATGGGGGGCTAAGTTGGAGTCAGTCGAGTAGGAGTTCTTTCGGTCTCTGAGTGGAACTCCATTAAGGGGTTGGTTATGGATGGGGAAGACGGAAGCGGTTGATGGCTAGTGTGGTCAAGAAGAGCCTTGGTTAGACTGCACGTCAAAACCATTCAAGGCAAGAGGGGTCAGGTTCCAAAAACTATGTTTTTTCAATTTCAAAAACTCAAAATGTGGTTTTTGGTAGAAAAAGGGTCAGGGTTTAGGCTACTATTTTGAAAAAAAGGACTATGACAGTGATCGACGTTGGTTGAAAAACCAATGTCGGTAATTTAGATGGCCGACGTCAGTCAGATAACTGATGCCGGCGAGGAAAGGCTACCGACATTGGTTTAAAAACTGATGTCGGTGACTGTGGTTTCCAGAAACTTAGAAAACTTGAAGATTCTTGGAAAAAAAAGGAAGGAGAATGTCCTCACTAGCTCAAACAAGCAGATAAGAACAGAAAAATAAAGATGGACAGGCAGACCCTAAGCGCTAAATCTTAAGAATCAACTTTTAGAATCCTGTGGCTTATGCCTTAAAGTGATGTTTGGGAGGTTGGTTGTTAGAAGGGGTCCTAGAAGAGGTAGTCTATGGATGGTTTCAAGTTTTGTTTAGGCACTCAAGAGTCTGGGTTAGGTTCTGTACATGGCTTGGTGCTAAGGAGCAAGCTCCCCTCACTTCACGAGTCCAGTGGTAAGATGGTCTCGCTTAGCCAAAATATACTTTCCCTAGAGATTAGACTCTGCCAGAGAATAGAGTGGGCTTTCCCCTTGGTGATGAAATCCAAGTGGGATTGCCGGTACAGATAAGGTATCCGCTGGGGGATGAAATCCCAGTTGGGCCTTGTCTCAGGTGAGTTTGATGTTTGATTTGGTGCAAGTGGTTTAGTTGTGTAACATAAAGTGGACTACGATTAATTCATGATGTGGTTTGTTAATTACTAGGTGTGGACTATGAGATGCAAGCAAGCAGAAATGTCATGAAATGTGTTTTAAGCCCAAGTCAAAATATTAAGTTTGGATGAAAACAAGTTGAGAAAGGCTCGAAGAATATGACTTTTGACTAGTTTGAAATGCAAGAAAAGAAAGAAAAGTTATTTTTATTCTTGCTTATGGTGTCGTTTAGAAGAGAAGAAAGAGGTGAAAAGGGAGAAACCTAATGCACCTATATGAACAGAAAGAAAAGGAACCCAAGGAAGGCCCTAACGTCCCACCGGGCGTGCCAGAATGTTTCTATTCTATATTCACTTTCTCCATTCAAAGAGAGAATAAGAAACTAAGAAGAAATGGTCTAAGGCTTGTATGTACCTGGATGAAGTTGTGCGCACCGTTATCCAGACGTCGTGAGAACTCCTCTTTGGTTATGGAAGATGACACCTGCAAAAGAAAGAGACTAAGACAAAGAAGGCATTAGATGAGGAGATGGTGGGTTGCCAAGCAAAAGCTTGATCCCAGAAGCAAAAGCTTGAGGGATGTCAACCCACTAATTGATAAAAGTAATGTCTGATAAAAGCTAGAATGATAAAGGACTAAAATGATTAAAGACTAAAAAGGAAATGGAAGCAAATGCTTACCTGAATGTTGTTGTCAGTTTGGTAACAGTCACTGATGTTGGTGGTCCTACCGGCATCAGTTGTTAAGGTCTACCGACATCGGTTAGTCTACCGACGTCGATGGGGGCGTGGTCTCCTAGGCCAGCGTCGGTAGGGGTAGTAGTCTGTGGACAAGCTCTGATCGGGTTTTTGGTCTGTGGACGGGTCTGAGATGGAGTTTGGGCCTTGTTTTCATGCTGTTTGGATGGTCTGAGAGAGTTTGGTTTTGGTTAATGGTCTGTGCAGAGGTTTTGGCAGAGTTGCAGGGACAATGGACAGAGTGTATGGTCAAGCAGAAGATAGAGGCAATAGGGAGACAGAGAAATAAGGATTTGGGTTTGGTTTGGTTAACAGTCTGGTCTGGGGGGGATATTACTTGAAAGCAATAACTGAAAACATAATGAAAACACAGACAATATAAATACCTATGCCTTGTTGAAGGAGTGTTGCTGATACGTGTACCTGTTGTTAATGTAGCTTGTGTGGAGGACCTATTGTCAGTGGAGTGGCTGAGGTAGAGTCCCTGTTGTGCTTGCTGGTGTAGAAGCCTATTGTGTGTACCTGAGAGAGAGAGTGAGAGGTCTGGCAGAAAGATTGGCTGATTGATTGATAGATTGTAAGATTCTAGAGTTGGATGAAGAGCAGGGGCGAAGGGAGGATAACGGATGCATAAAACTGTTATGAATGCAATTGATGCCAGTAATATCACTGACGTCGGTCGACAGTTGACCGACATCAGTGGCTAGAAGGCAGGAAAAGGCTAAAAATAGCCTTTCGTCCATTTTCCCAACTGCCGAGTCAGCGAGTTCGAAGAAGAAATGGTTGAAGGTGGCTAAATGGACGTGAGAGGATGAAATGGGGGTCATAAATGGGTCATGGGGGGATGAAGAGAATCCAAAGAAGGGCATCCTAGGGTGGTGAGGTGGCAAGGGAGAGAGAATTATTAACTTAAAATAAGATAATTATTTCAAATTAACAAGACATGGGTTAGGAGTGGTTAAGTGGACCAAAGGGGACTAAAAGGGAGATAAAGGACCAAGGGGTAGACACGATTTCGGTGTCTACACACACCCATAGAGGACTCAAGAAAAAAAAGAGAATGTAAAGTTGAAAATATATAGTAATCCTTTGCCAAATCATGGTTCAATAGAAACTACAGACAATTCAAAAACACATCATGCATGTAATGCACATCCTTTTCATAAGATGTATGGGCCTCCAATAGATGGAATTATTAGAAAATTTACATGCACATTAACACAAATTCTAGTGATCACATTTGATGACATTGAAATCAATGATGATGATTTTGATAGGCATGCACTCTTTATTAGATCATACATAAACAAGCAATATACTCAAAATGTAATGATTGATAATGGATCAAGCAAACATGAATGTAAAATAACACTCCTTTACAATATTGGATACATGGAGAAATATTTATAAGCTACATCAAGAGTGGTAAAAGAATTCAATGGGCATACATAGGATACTTTGGGACACATCATGATACCTCTTCAAGTTATTTTAACAATAGATACTCAATTTTTAGTCTTACCAAACACATGATTCTTCAATATGTTATGAGGATGCTCTTGTATATAGAATATTCATGCAATACTATCTATAGTGCATATATGCCTCAATTACATACATTACAATTGAGTGGTCAAATTTCAAGTCATTCCATATTAGTTCCCTATATAATTAGTGGTAACTCCTCCTCCTACCCCATCACCACCATATTTAGTTGTGGTACCTATTCAAGTGCACTGTCAAAATATAATAATGTCACAAAATTCAAAGAGCAGTACAAAGATAATTAGTGCACCCATTCAAGATCATAATTCAGATGTAATTTTAGCACTTATACATAATATTTACATACAACTAGTTAAAATAAAATAGGTTTAGCTTCCTGAGTATAAATATTCATTCAAATCATTTCTCAAGATAAAAAAAATTTAAATCTCTTACATTGCATCCTAAATAAATTTATAAACTAGTTCAACATGTTCTACAACCAAAGAAAAAATGATACTTTATTCTATTATATAATATACTTCACCAACTCATGCACCTTCTTTAGTTATACATGTGGAAACAAATTCTATCAACAATGATCATGACAACATTGATATGGACCCTAATGATTTTTATTATTTAGACACATCCCCATGTAGTAATTTTCATTCATGGAAATTCAAACTCCAACTCTAAGATCTTATTAGGGATTATTAGTACTCACATGATTTATTTTTATTTTTTAGTTTGAATAAGTGAGGTTGTTTATAACAACTCACTATACTATATTAATGTGTGGGTTATTGTTGTGTGTAATTTGAGTTGTGATAAAAACTCAATGAGAATAGGAGTGTGAGAAAAATCATAGGTATTTTTAGTTAGAATTTGATGAAACATACTCCTTGTCTATAGGAGTTACATTACCTATAAATTATAATGTATTATATTAAACAAGGTAACAAAAAAATAAATGAATTATTATTGTGAAATTATCTTTCTTGAAATATAAACCAAAACTTAATTTGATATTAGAGTGAGACACAATCCTGAGATGGCATAATAATGTGAATGGGGCAATGTCATAGCTTGTATAGTTCCATCATAGTTATGAGTTGAATTCTTTGATATATATGTTTTAATGAAATTACTTTTCTATATAATTTATTTTCAATATTTAGAGTAATTTATATTTTGCCTCTTCTCATGCGCATAGATTTTATCTGACAGTCCTTACATTGAATACCATATGACGAACCTTTCTGAAATTTCCATTTTCTATAGATGATACACCTTCATTGTAAGACTACTATGTTCTTTGTAGATTTTAAATATCTAAATAAATGGATGAGAAAGTAAGTCAAGCCACCACTATAAATTTAAATAAATATAAAAGATACTATTTAGGTCACGAGACTCCTAGCATCTCATTCAATACCTCGAGAAGGCTAAAATAAAATCAATTATTATATCATCAATGCTCAATGCATACCCATAATATTGAGCTTAACAAATTATTACACATCATAAGTAATACCTACCAAATACTTTTTATGGACCTTATCTCCATTTTCATTGAATTCCATTATTCATATTTTTAAAGTTTAGTTCTATTAATTAAGATTGTTAGAGGTGGAATGTGTAATGTGGAGTTCAAATTAATTGAGACAAACCCTAGGGAATATTGTATTGTTTCTCTTGATACTAAATTTTTTTGTGAGGATGAGCCAGTAAAACATGAGGATGAAGATAGATTAGATGAAATTGGTTATGATGATGTTGGTGGTATATGGAAAAAATGTATGAGTCTATGAAATGATAGAACTTCCACATATACATCCACATGTGTTCGACATAGAATACAAATTACACATGTGTATGCAACATGTTTTAGATTCATTTTTAATGAGTCATTTTAGTTGTTTAAAAATGGTCAATAGTTACTTTGGGTTAGTTTTTTTATTATTTGATTAGATCATAAGTTAATGTTTTATATTTTTATCAATAAATATCATGATTAGAGGATATAGTTACTTTAATATTGAGTTTTTAAGTATAGAAAATTTAATAGACAAAATAATATTTAAATTTTTTGTCTAGTTTAGTGATTGTCATTATTCAAAGTTATTGTTAAACATCAAATTTATTTCCCTTTGTATTGGACATATTTTTGGTTGAAACTGACACCCAAATAAATGTGTGTCAAAATTATGGGGTAGAATTTACTAATAAAAATGACATTCAACTGAGCTTCAAATAAATATATGGTTGACTATGTAGCATATCAATGGAGGTTATAGAAACAAAGGTAGGAGGCCTAATAAAAAAATGTCATCAGTTAGCAATGATGGGGTTTCACTATGCTATAGTGGCACTAGTTTTAGTATTTTCATAATATGTTGTGTAGTGTGCTAAAATAAACCTTTATTGTGATGAAATTTTTGAAAGAATCATATTTAAATAAACTCACATTTTAAGGACAATAAAATATTTGATGTAAACTTAATATATATTTTTGCCTAGATAGTTCAAGAGTTATAAGAATTCAAGAGTTTGGGGAGAGGGTTTTGGGAACTCAAGAATTCAAATTGGGAGCCACACATTTACGAGGGTTATGGTAAATTTATGGACTCATACCTGGTCCAAATATTTTTTTTAGAGAGAATATTTTGAAGAATATGATTATATTCTTACATGTTTTCACTAAGGGGGGAATGTTAAGGATTATTATTACTCACATGATTTATTTTTATTTTTTAGTTTAAACAAGTGAGTTTTTTTATAACTATAATGTGCAGGATATTATGATGTGTAAATTAAGTTGTGATAAAAACTCAATGAGAATAGGAGTGTAAGCTAAATCATAGGGGTTTGTATTTTAAATTTGATAATGCATACTCCTTGTCTGAAGGAGTTACATTGCCTATAAATTATATCGTATTATATTTAATAAGGTAGTAAATGAAGGAGTGAATAATTATTGTGTGATTATCATGCTTGAAATCTTAACAAATACTTTAGATCCAAGTACGCAATGTGGTCCTCCCAATGATGGGAACATAATGTAGTTTATTTTGTAAAATATCAAAAATATAAAATATATATATATATTAAAAACACAAAAACATTCAAAAAAATTTAAAAAATAAAAAATAAGACCTAAACATGACATAAGATGCTAGTTATTTATTTACATATGTTATTTATCATATATTTTGGTAGATACCATATTTCATTTTCTATACACACATGGATTTCACAAGGTATAGTTTGATGTAAGACACACATAATATATGCATTATTAATTATTAGACTCCATTCTACCTAGTGGTCATGCCTATGTTGGAGGCATCTTATTTTACAAGTTACATTATAATAGGTTATATCTATATATGACTTGGAATGAAATATTGAGCTACATATCTTAAAAGTGTCTTGATATCCACTAATATTTTATATTATGATACATAGATATACTACCTTACTATAATATGACATTGATACATATAGATGGAATAGACTAGTTTTTACTTGTTCTCACTCCTTCAATGTTGTTTAATTTCTTGTATGATAGGCTAAACATTGATTTCTTATTATGTGTGGTCCTTGGTCCTTGTGTGAAAATTTCTTGAACATATCTATTATATTTTTTTGGTATGTGTGACATTTGAATGTGTCTAATGCTTGTATCCCTTGGCCATATGTGTGCAATATTTGATTTTGAAACATTTTAATATGTCCCTTGTATTCAATCCTTAGCCTTACTATATGATATTACATGTCATTAGTGCGTGTTATGATTGTGTGATTTTAAGATTGATTAGTGGTGCCATGATAAATATTATGCAATTTTATAGGTAATTACCATAATGTGTAACTCATTGATATATCTATATATAAATAAAACTTTCATGCCTTGTATTCAATATGTTACATACATGTTTCAATGACAATGCCATTTTATATGATAACATATTCTCAAACATGATGACATAATACTATATGATTCTATCCTTATCACATGATACAATTAACTCTTCTTTTGAGATGAGTGACTTATAGGCTGCATCCCTCATCTCAAAAATGGGCATCATAATGGGCTTGTCTTAGAGATCTAAACCTTGATGAACAAATTTGGTATAAAATATAGGTTTTAAAAATACAAGGTATAGGTTTTTAAATATTTAAATTAATTCAAAACTATATTCAACATATATTACATGTTTTCAAAGATTTAAAGTAATGCAAAAATTAGATTATATATAGAATACAAGGATTCAAACATGTGATAGATATTAACACATTGATACAAATTTTGGGGGCATATGACATGAATATAAACTCATTATTCAAAGACTCAAATCACAAAATCATACATAATTAAATTTATATTCATGTATATCTACAAAATAATTATAAGATCAAAGTCTACAAGTTGTAAATATAATTACAATTGAGCAAATAGATGCATAACATTCTATGGATCATGATACTCATTCATGATCAATATTGTTCAAAGATTCAAAGTGGAAAAATTCAAAGTTTTAAAATCAAATTTAAAATATTCAAAGTTAAAAAATTAAAATTTCAAAAAGAAAAATATTCAAATTCAAAGATCAAGTATCCAAATTCCAATGCAAAAAAAATCATTTCAAAATAAATTATATGAGTAATATAGTCATAATGGAGGCATGAATATTATTCATTCTATTTTGATTATGAAAACTAGAATATAGATCTATTATCAATGGTATGATTTGAATATGTCTAGGTGATGTATTTTCAAGTCTAATGACACTCAATGATATTGGCATAACTTATAATGAACCTATCATGGTTCCACCTTTTGGATTAGTACATTAGTTATGTTTCCCTATTCACAAGAGTAGGAATAATTCATATTTAAAAATCAAGAGATTTACTAGTTATTCAAAATTGGGACTTGATTGGTCTCAATTCACCATTAGTTCAAATTATACAAGTTCTTTAGTAAGGTGGCACAATTATCCATCATGAATTATAGGTTATATGGAAAATTGGTTTCATCTATATACAAGTGTACTCCTCCTTTGCTCTCTTTTTAATTTTTCAATTTTCAAAGTTAAGCTTTTTTAAATTAGAATGAAAAAAATAACTACTTAATGAGTTGTTATAGGGTTCTATAAATTTGAGTGCCTTGAAAAATTCAATTATTTTTTCAAAGACAAAGTGTAGTACACACTCAAGTTCAACTATTTATCCTTTACTCTAGTAATTTCATGACTAGAATAGATGGGGGAAATGTAGACACATAAATAAAGTCACATGTACTTAATAATTATAATTCTTGACACATTCCAAACAACATGACTTGCACACAATTACATGACTCTTATTTCCATTCCTCTAAGCTAGTTATCTATAAACCCATTATTTTCCATTACCACTGTATATAAATTTTAATGTAAAATGATAAAAATGTCTAAAATAAAATTTAAAATATATCCAATAGAGGAAAACTATCTCTGATACCTATGGCCAAGTTCACACCAGGTGGATAGGATCATGATACACTCCTATCTACTTGTAGTGGTCCTATGCCAAATAATGGCTAGTTTTCAAATTTTGAAACATCCTTTTGGGTTATCCCACACATTTCACATGTTTAGATAAATGAAAATTTCAAAATATTTAATTATTAATATATTTCAAGAGTCACTCATTGACCCACTTGATATTCACTTCGTTCAAGGTTTTACACTTCTACACATTGAGAAAATTCTTGGAAGTACAACCACTGAGAGGGGGGTGTAATCACATAAAAATGCAATTTGTATAACTTGAACATGACTTGTGACATAAAAAACATAGGTCTTTCCTACTTGCTTGCACAACCCACAAGGTATGTTTTCACTGCTTCTCAGTCATTTGAATCCTTCTTGAATCAGCCTCAGCTATCCTAGACTCCTCTCCTAGGCATAGAGCTATCCCCTAGTGTCCTTGTCCCCTTGGAAAATAACACCATAATTTGGACTATAGCACTAGACCCTAAGGTGTCTACTTTCCAATGCTATTGTCTAAGTCATTCTTAGCCTCAAATGGTCAAATTTCCATGGATTCTTATCTTTTTTCCTATCAGCCTAACATGGAGTCATCTAACCTAGGATCATCAATTTCCTTATAAAAGCCTATTCAAGGGTCATTTAGAAGGTTTGGAAATCATTCAAAAGGCATAAGCTAGAAATAAACTAAACACACTCAAGAAAACCTTCCTATTCTCTGTATACAGCCAACCACTACTATTTTTAGCCTACTCAATCTCTCACACAAGTCATGAGTCATCTCAAGATTGCCCAGATTTGCATAATACACATTCAATTTGGGAAAACTACATTGGCCTTGATCCCTTCTTAGAGTATTACTAATTCAAGACCACTTGTCAATCATAAAGAGGAACTAGAAACCTAGATGATATAATTAGTTGCACATAGAGCTTCATAGATTATCAAGACTTGAGATTCCAGACATAGAGCCTCCTAAAGTATCAGAATAAAACCCAAAAAAATTAGAATAAGCAGATTAGAGGGACTATAGTGCCAAAAATAGGACTATAGTGTCGAACATCCAAGTGTCTAGTTTTTTATGCTACTATCTAGGTATAAAATAGACTTTTGGGTCCTATTTTTGACAATCTACCCAGTCAACTCAACAATTTGTAGTTCTAGAATCTTCTATCTCAGTCTAAAAATTAGTAAATTCACTCTCTATCCCTTTGTTTGCTATTTTTAGTAATTAGTTGATCAAATCTAGATTTATAAAATTATTAGGTTAATTTAGGCATACTATATTCACATATTCTATAGATTAATCTAGACCTCTTTACTAACTAGGAAATTAAACCCTTAGTTTTCCAAAAATAGTAAAATATCTGGTGAACCTGACCTACTTTGAATCTTTGTGAAAACCCCTAAAAACCATATGGTTATTTATTTCTATTTTTTTCCATATTTGTATAATTTTTCCATAATTTAAAAACCAATAAAATACAAATTTAAGTGCAATATTTTCAATAATTCACTAAAACCCTAGTTTACACATACTAGGTCCTTTTTGCTGAAAATAACTTCCAAACCACTAGGAAAAATATTTTGCTAATTTTAGAAATATTTTTAGATTTGTATTTATATATTTCAAGTCAAATATACTAGTTCTAAATAAAATTTTCAAAATATTGCATTAATTTTGAAAAAAAAATCATTTCAAACCCTAGTTACATCACTTAATTTCTAGTCATTTTTCAAAATATTGCTCTTATTTTTTGCAAATTTTGATTGAATATTAAAATCAAAAAATTATTTTCAAATTTAAAATTTCATAGTATTATGTAAATTATATTCCTAAAAAATCCCTAGGTGTATACATTAGGTCCTATTGCATTCTGAGTTATCATCGTACATACTTGGAGTTTGATATCCTTTTCTATGCACATTTCAATTCATTATTTAGATTATTTTTATGTAATCTACTCTAATATTTTTTAAATTGTTTTTCTTATGCCCTATAATCTCCTTGCATCTCTCCCTTTGAGATGAAGTACAAGACTTAGTGGCAACCCTCTTGAATTCAACCAGATTCTTGCAACTCATTTCTATAACATGGATAAGCAACCAACTCAGGTCCCTATTATATATCTTGCACATATAGATTACACTAATTTCAATGAACATGATTCCAATAATTAGAAATATGAGAATAATAAAAATGAGACACATATTGAGGCTCATGTTCTATCACATTTGACTACCGAACCACTTCCACCCATTATTGACAATGAAGTTGTACACAATAAAAATTTGATTTTACAAAATTTTAGAGAAAGACTTAGGGAACAGCCCCATGATCATGCTAACATCTTAAAATATATCATGGAATAAAATAATGCCAAATAATTTGAATCTTCTCAAACTACAAAAACACTAGTTGCACATGACACTATGGGGGCAACTATGTCACAACAACCCCCTATAAAAACCCAACCTTCTTCTAGGCCACTAGCTGTAACTAGTACATCCATATATCCTAATGTGGTAGACCTTATGCAAGAGATTTTATCTCTTTGATCCAAGGTGCAACATCTTGAGAAAGGTACCACTAGATCTGCATAGGCATTGGATTTTATCACTTTATTGCATAAACCTTTGTCATGACATATAGCTGCTATGCCTTTGCCACCTAGATTTATAAAACCTAAGCTCATTATTTATGATGGAAAGGGTGATCTAGAGACACATTTGAGATATTTTCATGCAGCATGTTTGGATTATGTACTGAATGACTAGATATTAACTAAGGAGCCTTAAGGATTATGCACTACAATGGTTTTACAATCTATCAAATCAGTTGGTTAATGAATTCCATCCTCTTTCCAATATGTTGCTATCACACTTCAGTATCAACATCAGTGATAAGGTTTCATATGATCAAATTGCACAACAAAAATAGAAGTCAAATTAGCCTCTCACTGAGTATGTTCTCAAATATAAGACCATATTGGCTAAGATGACTAGCCTTATGGTAGATCAGGAGTTACATGACCTCTTCAAATAGAGTCTTCTACCAATTTTTCATGAGACAATCATGTTCAAAATATTATCTTCTTTCATTGAATTGTGCCATACTTTAAAAGTATGAGAAATCAAATTCATATCAATGGGAAAACTCAAGTACACAAGTGTATCAAATACAACTAATAAGAGTAACAACAAAGTCCCATATAAGGTTAAGTTTAATGATAGCAAAGGATAGACTCAGTAAATTGTCAATGTGGCTTCAGAGTACCCATAAAGACTCACATTATCATCACCTCCTTGGTGACCTTTTATAAATCTACCAATTTCTCCAGCTAGAGTTCTACAAAAAATACTAGAATGTAATATCATTTCTCTACCTCCTATTAGAGAAGTTGATCCAACAAAGCCTCTTCCATGGGGATATGATTAGAATGTATTTTGTGACTTTCAAAATAAACTAGGCCATACTATAAATAGATGCACTAGTCTCAGACATAAGATACATGATTTAATTGATGCCAACTAGATTGATCTAGGCACTTCAGTTGAGCCTCCTCACGCCAAACCAACATAGGATAAGTCACTTAAAATACTTTTAGATCTATTTCCATATCATAACAAGTCATAGGTATAGGACACATTAGGTGTAAATCATGCATATCAAGCACATCCTCCACCATCTACATATAGGGCACTAGTAGCTGATTCACATCCATTGAGCCACATGATTGGAACCTTTCATTCTAGCCTTCTAGTTCAGCCTTCCATCTCCTTTTTTGAGTAGGATATTATAGAGGATGACACATATTATCATACACTCTTCATCAAATCTCTTACTCATGATCATCCCATTCAAAAAATTCTAATTGATAATGGATCCAGTGTTAGCATGTGTACTATGACACTACTAAAACATTTGGGGTATACAGAGTAGGATATCACTTTAACTAACATAGTTATTAATAGATTTAGTGGACATAGTCATAATACATTGAGTGAGATCCTCATTCCATTACAGGTTGGTCCTACATGCATGACCACCCCATTCACTATAGTTCCTTGCGTAGGAGTTTTTGACATGTTACTTGGCATACCTTGGATACAAAAACTCTAAGCAATTCCATCTACAATTCATTGATGCATAAAATTCATTCACACTAATCAAGTTATTATAGTTACTAGAGCTCCATATGAATTACCACTTCTAGTTTCAGTGCTAATTTTAGTTTTAGAGCCAGTTTCAGTTCCATCACCATCTCTAGCTCCATTACCAATATAGAGGGTCCATACACCTCCACAACTTTGAGATTCTAAATATATTTTAGATATAATTTTCACATCCTGAGTAGTTTCATTGATATCTCAGGCATCTACACTTTGAGCACATTTTTAGAGAGTTTTTCCTACTTATAGATGGGTCTCTAAGAGCCCTATAGTTGCATCTAATTCTCATAGTTATAGAGGATCCCTACAGTCAGTTTCTACTTCATAGATTTAAGAGCATTTATAGCATATCTAGGTTTTAGAGCCTTAGTCTCAGCACTTCCATTGTGCCTCATGAACATGCATGATTCCACTTTTTGATATTGTACACCATGATAGGGATTCTCATCTGAGACTCATTGGTTAGTATCATTTTTTTTTTAGTATTTCCTGTACATAGTCTCTTTTACATGATTGTACATAGTTTATTCCAAAAATACAAAAATATGTCAATTATATGCATCATCTATGTTCTTACATTACTAAAACACTATGTTAGACTTACATTACATTATTCTATGTTGTTTGTCAATTTATCTATATTACCATACTTCACTTGATCTTCTTTTTAAGTGTGTGCAATACATATAGATCCTTGATTTCTTTACTCCACCCATCAAGGGGGCATCTTACATCTACATTCTAGATACATATTGATACATCTACCCACTAGGGGCACACTCTACATGACTAAACCATCCAAGTTATGGAATTCTTACACTACACACTTTAAACATCTTGTTTTAGTATGTTCCTTACTTGCTTACATAGATATTACATCAACATCCATTGGTATTTATCACACTTCTGTATTTCATAACATATACATTAGTCTTGTATTACATATCTTGTATACTCTTTCTTCTCACTTTTTATAGTTAGATGCATGTTTACTTCTTCTAGTACTTTGCATGCTTCCAATATTCGCTTTGATTAGATAGATGTGTCTACATTTTCTATTTCCTATTTACTTCCTATTTTCATTTTAGGACATTTTCCAAATGTCCTTATCTCCTATCTATATGTGTGTGACTTTGGATATTTGTCAATGTCCTTTGTGTGTGCCTTTCTATGTGCTTATGGCCCTTGTGCCAATCTTTGCTTGTTCCTTTTGTGTGTGTATGTGACATATAAACATGCATTGCATGCCTTACATGATTATTTATCCCCTTGGCCACCCTTGTGTGTTTCTTGCTTCTTGCTTTGTATACTTGTTTCCTTGATCATTTCTCTTTTTGTGTAATGTCATGATTGTAATCATCTATTTACCTTACTTCTTGGATGCCATGATGGACATCATGCTCCATCCCTCCATGTTAATAAAAAATAACATATCACATTCCATATTTATCTTATACACATGATATTACATTGTTATATCTATCTAGGCATACCCTTGTAGATCTAACAATCTCTATTTAAAACTTTTGCTATATCTTGATATCATGAATATCAATGTTATATCAAATGTTTTCGTAACTTAACACACTTTCAAGGCTTTTTATTCTAAGGGTATTCATTCCTACCCTCAAAAGAGTGGGAAACAAACCAATTTTTTTATCATAGAGATCAGAGCTTATACTGGTAAAAAAAAAACATAGTTTTAGACTAGTTTAGTTTAGATTCTAGAATTTAGTAAAGGTAGGCTAGATCAAGCAGATAGAAAAGAACATAGTCTAGTTTTTAGTTTTAGCTTTGGACAATAGCACCAAAAATGGGACTATAACACTAGACCCTAAGGTGTCCAATTTTTGTTACTAGTGTCTAGACACTAAAATTTCTAGTTTTTCTAGAATCAAGTAGAGGGGTGAGTTCAGTCATGGTTTTGCCATAATATTACAGTCTAGAATCCAATAGTTTTCAGCACTTTTCATCTTAGAGAATCTAGATATAGGGGGCATCATGCATTTAATGAGGGTTTTCACTTATATTTTAAACATGGTAGTTGATACAAATTTTAGTTTCGAATCTATGTTCTAGACACCAGTTATTGGGGGTAATGTGCATGGCACATGGGTCTTCTCTTTTTTGAGTTTAGTACATTTTCTTTCATGTTCCCAATAGTTGCATGCCTTACTCCTTCTACAGGTAGTTGGCATCACTTTAAAGTAGACTTTCATATAAGTTTACTTCTTGAGTACTCAAGTTCCTGAGTTGATTCTAGTTTTGGAGGGGCTTTTTATATGAGTTTCAATCTCCATCTTTTGAAGTGGCCAACATTGTCCTAGTTTCTATTTACATTCATCTATCCATGCCAACATTGTTAGATTATATCACATTCATGGGCTTCATGAGCCATCTTATATGACATTCAACTTATACCAGTATCTTTCTATTTAGCTTCACATTATGGGTAAATGATGGAGCCAAAATAATAACTAGCCTTTGTATTCTTGAGCCACTTATTCATAGGGATTAAACACATAATACAAGCATCGATTAACACATGCATTATTCATTAACTTTGCATAGTTGGTGATGATGGAACTAAAGGGCCTACCTTTTCATTCTTGATCCACCTTCTAGGGGATTGAACACTCAGCTCATCCATTGATATAACTCTTGGTTTAGTATTCACCTAGCATCACTCAACACAACCCAGTAGCATAATAGGTTTTGTATTGGTTCACGTACCTAGTGAGGTGTATTCATTCCTTTCTCTCTCTTTATCTAGCTTTGTACATTCTTATTTTAGATATAATGTATCTAGTAAAAATTGATCTACTTTCACTTTCCTTATTTATAGATTCACATATTACAATGTGATCTCACCATACACAAATCCAACATCACAAAGCTTCTTGGGCTTAGCCTCACATGTAAGTTTAGGTACACTTCTATTTTTCTCACTTATCCTAATATTTTCATTAGTTTCATACTTAGAATAAAGGGGGGGAAATTTAATAGCATAAAAATGTAATTTGTACAACTTCAGCATGACATGTGACTTATAAACCATAGGTCTTTCATGCTTGCTTGCACAACTCACTAGGCATGTTTTCATTGCTTCCCAGTCACTCAAAGCTTTCCTAAATCAGCCTCAACTACACTAGAATCCTCTCCTAGGCAAAAACATATCCCATAAATTCCCTATCCCCTTAGATAATAGTACCATAAGTTGGACTATAGTGTTTGACCCTAGGGTGTCCACTTTATAGCTCTATTGTCCAAGTCACCCTTAACCTCAAATGGTCAAATTTCCCTAGATCCTTATCTTTTTCTTTATCAGCCTAAAATAAATTCATCTAACCTAGGATCATAATTTTACCTATAAAATCCTATTCAAGGGTCATTTATAAGGTTTGGTAATCATTCAAAAGGCATGAGATAGAAATACACTAAGCACACTCAAGCAAATCTTCCTATTCTCTACATACAGTCAACCACTATTATTTCTAGCCTACTCAAGCTCACACACAAGTCATGAGTCATCTCAAGATTGCCTATATTCTCATAATACTTGCATTTCATACACAGTATTTCAAAATACACATTCAATTTGGGAGAGCTACATTGGCCTTGATCCCTCCTTGGAGTAGTACTGATTCAAGACCACTTGTCAAGCCTAAGGAGTAACTAGGACCCTAGAGGATAGAATCAATTGCACATAGAGCTTCATGGATGATCAAGACCTGATATTATAGACATAGATCCTCTTGAATTATCAGAATAGAACCCAAAAATCTCAAAAGAATCATATTTGAGGGACTATAACACCAAAAATAGGACTATATCACTGGACCTCCAAGTGTCCAATTTCTAGCATTACTATCCAAGTAGAAAATAGACTTCTAGGTCCTATTTCTTATAGTCTACCTATTCATCTCAAAAAATTATAATTCCAAAATCCTCTATCTTAGTCCAAAAATTATCTAACTTCACTCTTTGTCCCCTTGTTTTCTATTTTTAGTAATTAATTGATCAAATCTAGATTTAGCAAATCGGTACGTTAATTTAGGCATACTATATTCACATATTTTCTAGATTAATCTAGACCTCTTTACTAATTAATAAATTAAACCCTTAGTTTCCAAAAAATATTAAAATAAGGGGTGAATCAATTATCAAAATTTTCATTCACATCCACTTAACATCCATTAACTATTAAAACCAATACAATGATTAAACAATGCATTTAAAGACATTCATATGAGCATGAATCAGGAATAAAACCCACTAAAAAATATTGGAAAACTTTTCCTATAAGATCATGAATCAATTTTAGTTCAGCACCAACCCAAGGAACAACAACCCCTAAGTTTATCAAGCACCATCTTGACTTTAGCAAGCACTAACTTGTTAGGAGGCTACAACCCCCTTTATAATCAAGCACCCACTCAATCAACACTCTAAACCTATCCATGATATTTTTTCCTTATCACAATTTAACTATTCTTTACCTTCTTTTCTTAATTAACCCTTTTATGACTTGATTAGGTCATATGACTTTGATAATCATATTTAGTAACCCTATCTGATCTTCATGATGGTTTATATATATATATATATATATATATATATATATATATATATATATATCCTCCTAATGGTATATAATATCTCCTTTATCTTTTCAAAACTATATTTCATTCACTTCAGATACATGTGTTCTCAACCTAGACAATTAGGCCTATTAGGCCTTATTCTTATACTTGACTCTTACTTGCACATACATTGGTCAAACACAACTCTTTCCACACATTAATCATCATTAAAATGGGTTAAATAACATGTTTAATACATGAAATAACCACTTCATAGGTCAGCCACCACTCATAAGAACCAAAACCACCATTAGGCCTTGAGGAGACCTAATGCAATTAGACATCATTAAACAACACATTACACTTAGCCCTCTTAAAAGTTATTAAGACTCCACATATGGATAAAAAAATTCAAACATGCATAAAATATACCCCTTATAATATAAATTTAGTCCCATACCACCTTTTATTCTAATTCATTACTTGGACCACATCATTAGCATTACTCACAATTAGGCCTTCACACACTTAGAAGGTATGTCTTGAACAACTGAGACATACAAACAATTTTTCCACATCACCATAAAAATATATATATAAAAAACCTTAATTACCTAATTTTCATCACCAACTTAATTATACACTTCAACATATATCGTAAATCCTTAAACTCACTTCTGCAACATGACTATTGAGAACTGCTTGAATGCTCCAAAACACAGTCATGGAAATAATGACCTAGAACACATGTAGATTCACTTTTATGAACTTAAAATGTGTTTATATATCCTAATAAATCTTCATATTACATTAAAATAAATATATTATAGTCTCAAATATCAATATTAGTCTTAAAGACCAATCTCATGACTTCACTATACATAGACCTTATTGAGTTAGATAGGGCAATTTGAGAACAACTTTATTATTATATATAGACATATACAAATATTATATCCAATATTTATATTTATTACATGTATTTAAAAACAATCCTATGCAATTTTATCCATCCCTAATCCATGGCAACACATCCCTAATTGCATTCCCACTTCTGCATGTTTTTTCTCATTGTCTACCTCACTAGGCCTTTTTAGCGATAGGTCAACTTACATGGATAGTTTAGAATATTTGAAGTATATAAAATAATAATAAAACACCATGGTAATAATAAATAAGTATAAATCTTAAACCTCTATACACTTATCAATTTTTACTCAATTAACTCTACTTGCTATAGCAAATTTATGAGAAACATGGCTTTTCTTATAGGGTCCACTCACTCACATAACATACCATTGCCACCTAGGGGTAACTAAGAGAGTAATCTACATGATATAATCATCAAAATAGGTCATATAATTCATTATAATCCATTTCCATCAAGATATTTCATATTGGACCATAGTTATGGTTTTTGAGAGGTTTAAACCACCTTACAGTCTTAACGATCATTCATAAAGCTTAGGCCCTTAAACTAAAAACCAACACTTGTAAATTTGAGATAGGACCCTTAAAAAACTTACATGAACCTATTAGGATCTCATTCAAATGTTTCATGTTTAAATCATCATAATAAAGTCCTTATCAGGTCTACGACACCTCATTCTAGCACTCAAGAGACCTTAAATCCACTTTTTGATGATTTTTATTTCAAAATTTGATCTAAAATTTCATGAACATTCTTGAGATAAACTCTCACACCTATGAAAATGATTAAATTATCACACTTTCCTTGGAAACTAAACATGATTGCTCATTAGGCGACTCTCTCTCTCTCTCTTTGCTCATTAGGCCTTGACCTATAAGTCATTCTAGGCCTTGAAATTGACCTTCATACCACTATAGATGCACTCTAAAACTAACTCTCATGCCAAAAAGAATCATACCATGCTCAAACACTAATTTTAATCCTTTATAATTCTTAACAAGACTTCATGGCACCTTATTAGGCTAGGCAAGGTCTAGTGCTAGATTAGTTACATGTTAGTTCTATAGGTTCTACCCTTGTAGACTTACCTTAAACTTTAATGAGTGATCCAATTATTCATAAACATGATAAAGTTTTATCAAAGATACTCTTAATAATATATTAACCCATCTTACTAGGCCACCATGATCCTCCATTCACAAGACTGGTCATCCTATATATAAGCCTTCTCAAGTATCTCATGAATAACCTTTGACATCAATGACAACATCAATGTCAAGTCTTAATAAATAGAAGCAAAACTCAAAAATATCCCCCTCTATCATTGATGGCAAACCATATTGAACACTGAGCATCCTTATCTCCCCATCTAGTCTTTTTCCCCCTTAGATATAAATGACAAAGTGATGTCTTCAATTCCTTGAATCATATTCCTTATAAACAAGATATTTAACACACACAATAATGAACTTATGAGACATAAGACAAAAAATTTCCCCCTATCTCCATCCATACCTTCTTATAAAAACCCACCTATTATTGGATATAATGAGCATGATTAGCTCCCCTAAATACTTTACTTCTTCAATGATTTCTAGAGGTAGGAATTACACCCAATTATTGTCTTAAGTGTTCAAAAGTTGACTTTGAAAGTGGTTTGGTCAAGATGTCTACAATCTAATCCTATGTAGACACATATTCAAGTTTTATACTTTGATCACTTACTTGATCTCTTAAAAAATGATACCTAATGGGAATGTTTTTGGTACTTGAGTGAATGACAAGGTTCTTTGAGATGCTTACAACACTAGTACTATCATAATAGATAGGGCTAGGACCTTCATACTCTACCTTGTAGTCTTTTAGATTTTGTCTCATCTATCTAACCTGAGTGCAACATGAATTTGATGCAATATACTTATCCTCACATGTGTAAAAATATATTGATGGTTACTTTTTTCTTATCCATGACACTAATCACCCACCTAAAAATAAGGATCTTCATTGGTACTCTTCTTATCATCTTTACTTCTTACCCAATCTGTATCTATGTACGCTATTAGATTGAACTACTTACTTCTTAGATACCGTAATACATATTCCATAGTCCCCTTGAGGCACTTGATTATCCTTTTGACTACTTGTAGTTTATTCTCCTTTGAATCTGCTTGAAACCATCCCATAAGACCTATTATTTGCATGATGTCAGGTCTATAGGTAGTGGTATACAACAAACATTCAATCATTGACTTGTATCATCTTCCTTACTCAACTTATACCCTATGATAATGGGTGTACTAACTACTGTACAATACTCCATCTCGAACTTCTTCAGCATCTCTCTTATATACTTGGCTTGTGAGATGAATATACCTTTCTTAGATTGAGTGAATTATAACCCAAGAAATAATGATATTTCTAGAATGGACATCTCAAACTCTTTATCCATTACCTCTTTAAAGGCCTTTTTCATGTTCTCATTATTTTCACCAAAGATGATTTCATCCACATAGACGACTATAATTAGTTGAAATTCATATTTTATCTTGATGTATAGATTACTATCTATAACTCTTCTTTTGAAACCTTGATCCAATAGATACTTATCCAACATAGCATACCAATATCTAATAGCTTGATTTAGACTATATATGGATTTATTCAATCTATAAACATAGTATTTGTCATCTAAAAGTGGCAACCTTTTAGGTTGTTCAATATACACTTCTTCTTCTAAATTCCATTTTAGTAAGCTAGATTTAACATCCATCTAGTATACATTGAATATTTTGTATCCTGCATAAGCTGAAAGTAACCTACTAGCCTCCAATCTTGTTATTGGTACAAAGGTTTATTCAAATTATACCCCTTCAACCTATGCATATCCATTGCATACCAATCTATCCTTGTTCCTAGTGACTTCTCCATCTTCATTTAGTTTGTTTTTTAACACCCATTTTGTGTCAATGATAATCTTATCTTTAGGCCTAGGAACTAATTCCCAAGTCTCATTTTTATCTATTTGGTTTAGCTCCTCATTCATAGAATCTATCCAAAATTTTTATTTTATTAATTTTATAATAATTTTAGGTTTAATCTTAGATAATAGAGCATTATATTCATTTATATTACTTATCAATCTTCTCCTAGTTTGCATACCTTCATTCTTATTACCAATGATTTGAGACTCTGGGTGATCCCTTTGAATCTATCTTGAGGGTCCTTTTGATTCCTATCTCTTTTCAACTTCTTCTTATTCTTCATCAACCTCTATAATCTCTTCTTTGTTCTTGAAGTCCACATTCTCTAAGGTGTTCTTTCACTATGGGTGAAGTTTCCTTATCTCATCAATATTTACATTGGTTCTTTCAACTATATTTTGTAGTATATTATTATAGCATCTATAGGCTAATCTCATTGATGAGAATCCTAAGGATATGCCTTTATCAGATCTAGAGTTAAAATTTCCCAAGTCTTTATCATCTCTTTTGATGAAATATTTACTCCTAAATACTTTAAAGTGTTCTACATTTGTAGGTCTTCCCTTCCATAGTTCATAAGGAGTCTTGTTTCCATTAGTCTTTATCTAACCCATATTCAAAATGTAGCTATTAATGGTTGTTGCTTCTCTCCAATATCCATTAGATACTATAGACTCATTCAACATGGTTCTAGCCATCTCTTGAACTATCATATTCTTCCTTTATACTACCCCATTCTATTGAGGTGTCTTTGATATTGAGAATTGTCTCCTTATTCCATGAACCTCATAGAAGTCATAAAACTCATTGGACCAAAACTATCCTCCTATATTAAACATCAAACACCTGATCTTCCCATTCTTTTCATTCTCATCAAGAGCCTTGAATGCCTTGAACTTGTCAAGATCTTATAATTTCTCTTTCAAGAATGCAACCCAAGTCATTCTAGTGTAATCATCAATGAGTAACATGAAGTAACTATCTCCTAAAATGCTTTGAATTATTGTAGGCCCTTAGATATTAGTGTGGATTAGATCCAAGGGTCTTTTAGTAGAGTATTCCTTAGACTTGAACCTTCTTCTAGTTTCTTTACCATGTTGGAATGCCTTGCAAAGTATGTTTATAGGTTTGATGATCTTAGGCATGTTCTTCATAGACTTCTTAGTAGTAATCCTAACTAGGTTATCAAAATTTAGGTGACCTAGCATTTTGTGACAGCCAAATTTCATCTATCTTATTGATAAAACATCTCTCCTTCTTGATCTCATTCAAAACCTATAGGTTATTCTCAGTCCTCTTAGCATTGGTAGTTAGCCTTCCTAATTTGGATTTCCTTTTCTCATCCCCCTTATCATGAAATTTTAGTGTGTGTTCTTGATTACACATTTGAATCACATTAATGAGGTTATGTTTTAGACCTTCCACATACAACACATTTTATGTCTTGGTCTTTCCATTGTTTAAACTCAAGACACCCTTGCCAATTATATTGGTGGTTGTGTTATCTCCAAACATAACTATTCTTGTAGCATTCTTCTTCAAAGATGAACTTGTTTTTATCTCCTATCATGTCTCTTAAACAACCACTATCTATGTACCTTTTCTTTCCTTCATATTTAATGTGAAAGGTAGTGAGCTAGCATAGAGTCCTCTTTGATTTTTTGTTCCTCCTTGGCAAATAGATCATCTTAATTCTTGAGTTCAATCTGATATATCCTAACTTGCTTTGGATTTTATACCAATGTTAAATCATTCTTATGCATTCTAAAAGCTTCATATGTCTTGTTTAATCTTGTGTATATTCTAACTTGACTATAAAAAAATCTAACAATGTGTCCTATATTATGATAGATGTAGCAAGTAGCATTTTTGTACTTGTGTTGATTCCATGATGACTTATCCTTTATAACATTGGGTTGCTTAATTGATTTTTTCAAGTTGGTACTCTGAACATGTCATAACTTCTCATGTTCTCTCTCAAATATTTTGAAATTATCTTTGATTTGTTCATGCTCAGCCTTTAATAAATCTAGCTCTATCTTTAAATGGTCATATTTAACTTCCTTTGACTTACACCTTGTGTTGACATCTTCTAACTAACTCCTAAGATCCTTGATTATCTCCTTATGGTATTTTAAGTCACTAAGGTTATTAATGAGCTTAAATTTAAGGTATACTTCAGATTTTATTTCTTCACTATCATAGCAGACTTCTCCATCATACATGTTGTCTTCTTGTTGATGATCACAAGATATTCTTGTGATATTTTGGATCACCTTTCAAGTAGTTAAACTTGCCTTAAAGGACCAAGCTATGATACTAAGTGTTGGAAGCATAATAAGTAAGATTGTGGGTGAATTAGTGACTAAACTTTTCATTCACTTCCACTTAACATCCATTAACCATTAAAAACAATATAGTGATTAAACAATGCATTTAGAACCATTCATATGAGCATGAAGTAAGAACATAACATATGAACACAAGAGCTATGTGGGAAACCCTCACAGGGACTAAAACCCACTAAAACATAGCTTGGAAAACTTGTCCTATAAGACCATAAATCAATTTTAGTTGATTATCAACCCAACAAGGAGCACTAACCCCTAAGTTTATCAAACACCAACTTGACTTTAGCAAGCACCAACTTGCTAGGAGGCTACAACCCCCTTATTGATCAAGCACCCACTCAATTAACATTATGAACCTATCTAACTTTCTCTTATTTCCATCTCATAACTTATGATGATCTTATATTTATCTATCACACTCAAAATTTTCATATCACACAATCATAACTATTTTTTACCTTCTTTACTCAATTAGCCTTTCTTTGGCTTAACTAGGTCATATGACCTTGATAATAATATTTAGTAACCCTATATTATATTCATGATGGTTTATATATATCCTCCTTATGTTATATATTGCCTCATTCATATTTTTAAAACTCTATCTCATTTGCTTCAGATTCATGTGTTCTCAACCTAGAATATTAGGCCTATTAGGCCTTTTTCTTATACTTGACTCTTGCTTGCACATACCTTCGTCGGCCACAACCCTCTCCACACATGTATGATCCTTAAAATAGGTAAAATAAAAAAATTTAAACAATAAATAACCATTAAGTATGTCATTCACCACTCATAATAACCAAAACCACCATTAGGCCTAGAGGAGACCAGACACAATTAGGCATAAAGGAGACTAGACACAATTAGGCCTCATTAAGCAACACATTACATATAGCCCTATTGAAACTTATTGAAACTCTAAACATGGATTACTCAAAAAAACATAAAATATACCCCTAATAATATCCATTTAGGTCCATACCACCTTTTATTCCAATTCATTAATTGGACCACATCATTAACACTATTCACAATTAGGCTTCACACACTTAGAAGGTCTATCTTGAAAAATAGAGGCATACAACTAATTTTTACACATAAAAATAAAAAAAATAACATACACAAAACCTTCATGACCTTAGGGTCATCATTAAATTCATTAGATACTTCAACATAGATCTTAAAGCCTCAAACTCACTTTTACAACATGACTACTCAAAACTACCAAAATGCTCTAAAACATAAACATGGAAACAATGACTTAAAACACATGTAGATTCACTTTCATGAAATTAAAATTGTTTTATATGATCTTAAAAAATCCTAAAATTAACTTAAAATGAATATATTATAGTCTTAAATAGGAATATTGTTATGATAGACCAATCTCATGACTTCACTGTACATAGACCTTATTGAGTTAGACAGGTCAATTTGAAAACAAATTTTTGCTTATTTATATACATATCCAAATATTATATTAAATATGGATTTGTGTTAAATTTATTTAGATATAACACTATGAAATTTTATCCATCCCTAATCTATGACAACAAATCCCTAATCTCATTCCCACTTTTGCCTGGTTTTTCTCACACTTTGCCTCACTAGGCCTTTTTAGTGATAGGTCAACTTTCATGAATAGTTTAGAATATTTTAATATTTTATCCTTATCATAAAACACCATGGTAATAACACATAAGTCTCAAGCTTCAACCTCCATCCACTTAGCAATTTTGACTTGGTCAACACCTCCTGTTATAGCAAATTTCTAAGAAACATGGCTTTTCCTATAAGGTCCACTCACTTATCTAATAGACCAATGCCACATGGGGATAATTGAGAGAGTAATATAAATTATAAAATCATAAAAATAGGTCATCTAATTCATTCTGAGACATTTCCATCAATATATTTCATATCAGCTCATAGTTAGGGTATTTGAGAGGTTTAAACCACCTTATAGTCTTAAAGATCATTCATAAAGCTTAGGCCATTAAACCAGAAACCAATGCTTTTAAATTTTATCTATTAAAATTTTCCAAATTACATGAACTTATTGATATCTCATGTAAAGGTTTCACATGCCAATGAGCATAGTAAAGTCCTTCTCAGTTTTGTAACACCTCATTCTATCACTCAAGAGACCTTAAATCCACTTTTTCATGATTTTTATTTCAAAATTTGACATAAAATTTCATGCACATACTTAAAACAACCTCTCACACCTTTTAAAATTATCACATGGTCACACTTGCCTTCAAAACAAAACATGACCCCTCATTAGTCCACTCTCTCTCTCTACTCATTAGGCCTTGACTTGCAAGTCACTCTAGGCCTTAACACTAACCTTCTTGCCACTATAGATGAACTATAAAACTCACTCTCATGCAAAAAAAACTCATACCATGGTAAAAAAATTAATTTTAATCCTTCATAAATCTTGACAAGACTTCATGGCACCTTATTAGGTTAGGCAAGGTCTAGTGCTAGACTAGTTACATGTTAGTTCTATAGATTCTACCCCTGTAGACTTAACTTGAATATTTCATGAGTGATCCATTTATTCATAAATATGATCAAGTGTTCTCAAATATCCTCTTAATCATATATTCACCCATATTACTATGACACCATGATCTTCCATGCACAAGACTGGTCATCCTATGTATAAGCCTTCTCAAGTCATCTCATGAACAATGTTTGACATTAATGAAAACATCAATGTCAAGTCTTAATCAATAGAAGAAAAAACTCAACAAAAAATTTCCCTCTTCGTCTCAAAATTTGAATTACTCACAAGGATCGATCATAACTTAATACAAGAATTATCATTGTCAAGTATCAAATCCATCTTATATCTACATACATAGTCAAATAATCACAATTTCAAAATTATTCTAAGTAGGATAATAATGGGGGATTTATTTCCATCCTTAAAGTATTGGATACAGAGGAATAATTAAATAATTAAGGAGGAAATTAATGTCAACTCATCCTATTAAACTCTCCTTTTTTATTATAGGTTTTTAAGCTATATAAATGTCCTAAAGGTTTCAAATACAATAGATGACAAATAATTATTTATGTGCGTCCAAACCCTAATTGTGATATCTTATACTACTCAAAATCTATAGGCATATAAGTCATAATGATTGGTATTGACACATAGACAACTGGGATAAGTCTACAGTCAATATACTTGGTTGCACTGTGTTATTATCTACTTATAATGCCAGTGTCTATAGATATCTTCTTGTTATAATTTTGATTTGTCATTTCTAGGATTCTTATTTTTTTGTCTTTTCCTATCAAAAACTTGTCACAGTGAACTTGGACAAGTCCACAATCAATAGAATAGAAGTCATTATGCCACCTTTCAATGGACTTGTCTAGATTATGTTTATGTTCCTAATTCTGATCTTAGGCCTATAAAGGTATAAGTGTTATTTCGATTTTAACTATAAGACAATCAAAACAGTTAATGGGTATTAGTGTGAAAACTAACTATATTTCTTCTCAATGTTATCCCAAAATATAAATTTTATATATTTAACATTTTTTAAAAATTAGAATAGTTGAATATTGTACATAATTAGCATTATGATATTTCCAATTTAACACCTATAAAAAAACATTAAAAATTTAATTGTTTTATCAAAATAAGGTTAATACCATGATGCAAAATAGAATCTTGGAATTATTTTTTTCTTCTATTATGGCTCATGGATTACTTACACCTAATTTTAGCTTATTGTCCAAAAATAGTTATGAGCATGTTTAGTGGGCTCTCTAAAATGTCCCTACATTTTTCACCTTATTATCCTATGTGGTGGCTTTGTGGTTTGAACCACTTAGGTTTGGGGATTAATAGGGTATCCTACCTTATAATTTAAAATTTTATGGTAGTAGATAACCTTTATCTATTGGCTAGTTGGATGTTTCATTGTACCTTCACGATACTTGGTGGTGCTCAATATTTGGTGAAGTTGGACATATTAACACCTATGTGATACCTTGTTGGATATTATTCATATTATTAAATATTTTGGTTAAGTTTTATCATTTTATTATATGATTATTTAGTAAAGTGACAACTATATCAAATTTATAATGAATAAGGGGATCTTTTTAAGGTTTTGATGTAGATTGGAAATGATATTTCATAAGAATTTTTGGGTTTGGTATGTTTAGTGGGTTAAGTTTGGATTTTTCATTGAACATATAGGTTTTAAAAGGGTATATTAAATTTAATTGGATGTAATTTATCATCTCTTGAATGTATATTAATTTATTAAGAATGTATTATATTATATATGTTCATGGAAGTATATTCAATGCACACATGTGATCATTCAAATATGGATCAATTTTATTATAACATGAATTAAAGTTAGCTTAATATTTATTAGTTTATTAAAATTTTATGTAGAGGATTAATTTAAGAAATAAATGTATTTTATAGTTCAATTTTATGTTGAATATTTATCTTTTAAAATTTAAATTTATGGAAAAATTCAATCCCTTAGGGCTGGGCAAGTATGTTTGGGTTTGGAACTTGTGCGAGATATTTAATATAGATGAGGATGAGGGGAAAAATTAATGTATTATTACTCCCTAGTCAAGACTTACACTCACTCTCAAATAGAGACACACACATATACAATAACTTATAATTGAAACCAAACACATAATCTTTATTATATAAAGTTAAAAAAATATTATAGAGATTATCACACACACAACCCTTCTCTTACTGAACTATGAAGAAGATATTATAACTCAATCTCATGGACTAGATTTACTAAACACACATAAAATTTATTGGATTATCAAGATATACTTAATTCTTTATTTCTTGGATCTAATCTCTATTTTGTTGTCCTTTTATTTTCCTAGAGTTGTATCTCTCTCATGTCTAAGTCATAATCTCTTTCTAATTGACCTCCAATTCTTACCAAATGGATATGAATATTTTCTTCCTAACACTAGCATCCTAAAAGCCTTTTAGAGTTTCATATACTTTGTAAAATGGTCAAAATGACCACAAATGAAGTTCTGGGTAATTAATTTACCATTGTCTCTAATACATTTGAAACTACTAGTTACTATGGGTTTATGGTTATATAATTTCTAGTTTTATAAAATGACAGTTTCAAAACTACCACCTAAATTAAGTGTTGGTTTCATCACCATAAAAAAATGGATCATTTGACATCTATTAGTTTATTTAACCCATCTCCTTATGAATTTATTGACATACTAGAGTCTTAATGATGTTCTCAAAATAGTTTTCAATATTATTCTATGTGCACACATTAGTAACATGATTAACAAGTGGAAAAAAATACACATTTGTACATAATCATACATAAAATACCAACCCATTTTTTCATTAAATTAATATTTCTTGTGAACCTATATGTTCCTATATTTATCTTAGAACCTACAATTATAATTGTGCAAACATAATAGGTTGGTGAGGTGGTTGGTAGGGTGACCTTAGACTTCATGTACCTAAGTGAGCTAATACAATGAGGTGCCAATAGAGTCATAAATATCACACAAATAGATACTCTATGAAATAAATCCTCAATGTTGGGTCAGTAAGGATCCTAGGTTTTAAATCTTACATGGATTGGATTTTGTGAGCCTAGGGTCAGAGGGCCCATGCTAGGTTTAGTTTGGTGTTTTCAGCAACTTAGGTTTCCATCAAAAGGGTAGGTTGGGTTTACATAGGTTTTTAATCTCAGATGATGTCATGATATAGCCAATAAGGTTGAAAAGTTAAGATACCCATGATATAATCCCAAGGTGGTGAGTCCTAGTTGATCCTAACAACTTGATAATCTATAGGGTGATCTAGGAAAAGTCCTTGAGATAATAGCCTTGAGAAAAATTCAGGGGATATTTTAGTGGATTGGGAAGTTATCAAGATGAATCAATTGGAATATCAATAATACAATGGAAATAATATTATATGGTGGAAAATGGAAAAAAAAAGGCTTAATAATCCTATGAGGGGGTATTTTAGGAGCTAAATGACTAGGTGAGTTTCCAAGCAAGTTAGTTACTTTGCTATTGTGCCTTGTGAATCAAGATTTCCATAATCCTAGGTTGTTTATATAAATTAATGGTATTTTTTAATGTAGAGTACTATTGAGTAGGCATGACCAACCCACTTCAATCTAATAGATAGAGAATAACTTGACCTTGGGTATCCCTAAGAAAAGTAAACATGGTAGTGAATTAGGCATTGAGCCTAAAAAATAAATTGAAATTTTGGCTTGGGGAGCCTAGGGATAAGAATGAATAACTTGAGTCCAAATATCTAATATGTTGTGTAGGTTAGTTAGGATATTTCATTAGGATAGGTAGGAACTAGAGTAGGGTATCCCATGCTCAGATTTGATGAAGGCACAATAGGATCAATTAGGTCATGCCCCATTATTATCCTTGGGGATCAGTGTAGGAAAGGATGCGAGGGGACTAAGATTTATGAATACAATAATTATAGAATAATTAAATAGTTTCTGTGTTCCATAGCCAAGACTCATGCTCATCAATGGTCACACATTCAAATTTGAGACCAAACACATTCTTTATAAAATTAAAAGAATAGTGATTTAATAGATTACATCCACTTATGATTTTATTATTGAAATAACACATGAATAATATTAAATTATATATAGTCTCTCAATTAAACCAATACACTATGTTTTATTCTTAGACACATAATCTCCCTGGTAATATTATTCTCTAACATGTGCTCTCCCCAACTAAAGCTACACCAAACTACTAGATCCAGATCTTTCCCTAACTACTTTTGAATCTTGAAGTGATTTTTATAACTCCTTAGAATATTTAAATTTTTTGACAACTACTAATTTTTTATATTTTGTTATAGATCTTGTCTAATCACCATAAAAATAAACACTAATTCATTTAGATTATTGGTTTTGAAAGTGTCATCTACTTTAAGTTATATTTTCGTCATATTTATATAAGAGTCAATTTACTCACTTAAATATGACTCAAATATTATTCATTAGATGCTCTTGAAGTGTTGTAACATTGGAGATATTTATGGGACTCTTTCGATCATCTTCATTATATGCTACCATTCCAACATTATTGACAAGTCACAAGCATGCATAAAAATATGACATATTCTTTTGGGTCATGCAATATTTCTCATTAACTTGAACTCTCTTACATCATATAACTTACGTAATTAAAATTTTCTATGAGCTCCTTATCATAATTATTATGTTAGTTCCCCAAATGGTTTTCTATACTTTAGAATATTATATGTACTCATCCATGGAGTGTATTCATAGTCTCTATCCTTCCACTTAAATACATCCTATATATACTCATTATCTCTTATCCTCTTGATGATTATGGAACCCATCACCATCTCTATCTCTTTCATTTTATCTCAGGTAATAATTATATCTAATCCATAATTGAAGATTACGAATATACATCTTGATTTATTTATTTTCCCTCATGACAAGGGAAAAAATATGCTACATTAAAGATATTAAAATTATTGATCCCATTTAATATCATTGTCTCATAAACATTCACTAAAAATATAATCATAATGTCACATGGCCTAATTTTCTTCCACTTGAGCTTGCTATATTTTCCTTTTTATTCAACCCTAATTTGTATGTAGATCTTACTTGGGTAGGTAGAGTTAAGGATATAGAAATGATAGGGCACAAGGGTGAATATCAGATCTATATTAGGCCAATTAATGTGATAAACTCATTTGTACTTGAATTTATTAAACTAAGATAAGTTATTAATGGAAAGTAAAACTATGCTAGATATAGAAATGACATAAATAAAGTAATAAGTTGGTTATGATTCTAATGTAGGTCTAGATTTAGTACAAGTAAAAAGTAAGCAAGAAGATAGTTATGGAATAATTTCCATATTCTAGATATGGTGTCTCTATCTCTCTAAATGGTTGTGTTGGCCTATGATGTTTTCATTAATGCTACTATTTGGATTCAATGTTATTATATCATATAGAATATCAATTGAAATAGGATGAGACCACTTGCATGATTCTATATTTGAATTTGACTTCGCTCTAGTACATTTATATATAGGTCATGGACTATCACTCCTAGTGAAATGGCAAAACCTTATATTTATATCTTCAATGTGATCTTCGGGGAAATGGGTTAGTGGTCACATGGTGTTGATATGACCCACAATGACACCGATATCAAAAGTCACTACCTACATATCTAATATTCTAGAAGAGGGCCTCAAACTCATGTAGTTACCCTTATGTGTTGACTTGTGTGTGAATAATGCAATGTGTAAAAGTAAGTACAATAGTAACATAGCTTGTAAGTTGGAAAATATGACCTTATGACTGCACTCTTAGTAATTTAGACTTGTAGATGTGTTGTACCTATGACTAGTGTGAAAATAGTGAAGCTTTGATCAATTGAGTGCTTTGTAATGTTATTTTTGATAAGTGTCTTGGTCTCTTTGGTCTTTTCTAGGTGAGAAATTAATGAGGGTTGATATTGCATTTATACCAATCCTATCGGGAGATAACTCACATTAAAGAACTTAGGAAAACTAGTGTAATACATTTTCATTTGTAAATTGGATGACTTTAGAACATTGGATACTTGTATTAGGGTAGGCTAGTAACATCAATGCTACTATTTATCTCAGATATTACTATCCAAGGAGTAGAAGAATAAGTACAAGCTTAGAACTTGTAAAGGTGTAAGATAAGTACATTTTAAGAATTCTATGCAAGATAATATGTTTGTGTCATGAATATAATGCTGGTCATATTAAGAGATGGGTCAAGGGTCACAAGATAGAGTAGATTCAAGGATTTTACAAGTAAGGTATGTGTATAACTAAGAGGAAAAACCAAGTTTTGAGTTTACAAAGTTTACAAGATTGAGGTGATACACAATCACAAAATATCATCTACATTCCCTCCTTTAATATATTAATGCAATTTCTAGTTTAAAAGAAATAAATAAGTATCTAAGTGTGTATGCATACCTTGTCTTTACATGAGTTGAATTTGATTGCTTTATTGGAGTTGAATTTTAGTGCTTTGTTGTGACTAACCTACAACAAAAATTATGTTACAGTGTAAAATAAGTTCATATAATCTATGTTAAAATTACTTTGAACTCTAGATTTAAATTGAAAGAGCAAGGTTTAGGAGTACACATGTGTGTCGATGTAACCATCTTGCATATTATAAAGTTGTTTTTATAAAATATGTATCATTGTAAGGATATGAAACTAAGATTAGGATAAATATATAAAGTGAATATATCCAAGGAGATAGATAGATAGAGAGAGAGAGAGAGAGAGAGAGAGAGAGAGAGAGAGAGAGAGAGAAAGGCACACACCCAACTTTAGAGCAAAAGTGAGTTTCCACCTAGAAGTTAAGATTAGCTTAACCATGAAACCCAATGATACTTATAACTTGGTGAGGTTAGATGATCAAGTCCAACCTAAAAACTTGTCAATATTGAGTGATTTGATCACCTCAACCATACCAAAAGGTGAACCAGCTAATGTAGTAAATTGGCTCAATATGGTCCATAAAAGTTTATAGATATCAAAACATACAATGGTTTTGGAATTTGAAATTGACTTAGACTTTACAAAATCAGGCACATGTTGTAAAGGATATGAACCTTAGACATGTGTCATGATGAAACTATGTATAACAATGGTACCAATGTATAGAATTCTACCATAACTTTGAACCTGAAACACATACTTGTGTGCTTTAGCCAATTTGAATAACTATCTAAGTGTGGAGGACATGCTTCCAAATCATGCCCCCACTATATGAAAAAATCTAAAGAATTATATAATTACCAATGTGGAAGACATGTTTCGAAGACATGCCCCCACTATAAACTAAAGATACTAAATATTGAATAGGTGTGGAGAACATGCTTCCAAAGCATGCCCCACTAAATCGATGAACTGATATAAGTGCCATATACTAAATAAATGTGGATAACATGCTTACCAAGAATGACCTAAATAAATATAAAAATTATTAATGTGTGAAATCCATGCCCATATGACATGACTCTACTAAGTTTGTAAATTGATATAAGTACCAAATACTGAATGAGTGTGGAGAACATGCTTCCAAAGCATGCCCCCACTGAATCTAAGAATTATGCCAAGTGTGGAGAACATAATTTCCAAATATTCTCCCACTAATATTCCCTCCCTTTGAGGTGATTTAAAAATAGGAACTGAGGTTACCTCACCTCAAAAGGGTAAGACAACTATAAAATCTATGAATGTAACCATATAGCATATACAAAGAAACATGTCTAAAAAAATGTATCATTGAAGTGCATATAACCAATGTGATCACATGTAGGCCTAAGATGAATGATAAATATCATGGTAATGTATATATATTAATAGTAAAAGTTCAAAAAACAAACAAGAACACACACAAGAGCACTCAAAAGTAAGGAAAAAAGCAGTGGTCCATGGAGACCACAAACAAGGGGCATGTTCAAATGTGCAAAATTGAATGAACATGACTTAGTAAAATCTATAAAAAGTAAGGAATGACATATTAAAATTTATAAAGTGGGAGTTTTTCCTTAATTTTGGGCCTTGTTGGGCACTTGTACAGACTTTTTGTGTTCTCCATCAACCAAAAACATGTGAAATGTGTCTCTTAAACTCCATAGATTAATTTACATGCTTGAATTTCTGAGATAAGTTCAAAATTTTCATCTGAAACTTCTTTGGCTTTTACTTTCTCTTTGCAAACCAAGGAGCGTCAAATTTAAACACTTGGTGTGGACCATACAGTTGGAGTTGGGAAGAATGGTCTTGGTGGATGAAAACTATTTGAGTATAATTCACTTTCATGTAAATAGTTCTTATATTAATATATTTTTCTTTATGAACCATTACTAACACTCCAGATAGGTTTTTATGTAATTACAACCATGAGGGGTCTCCTTTTGAGGTAGTTTCTATTTCTTGTGTTTGGTTTTGATGGGTTTGATGTTGTAACATGTTTATAATGAAATATACATATTTTATCTATTCTCATTTTTTTTTTAAAGTCTCATGAATATAATAAGCCTCTTCAAGGTTTGTATATGCTTCCAAACTAGTCTTTTCACACTTACAACTATCTCAAGCACCATGAAAGAAGTTTTCACATTATAATGGAGGCATGGGACATTGATTCAAGTTTTTAAACCTATGAGGATGCATATATATGTGTTGTAACAAGTTTTAGATTCATGAAATGTCAAACCAATGCTCAAATGACTATGTTTCCCATCATTGTCAGCCCTCACAGAGATATCTTCACCTACAAGTGTCATTGAAGGTGTTGTGAAGTTGTATTTAGGTGTTATTGATGAAGTTTTTTCACTTGAGGACTAAAAATTACATTTGGAGGTGTTTTTAAATCCTTACATTAACTCTTCTTGCTCCTTCTAAATATATGCCTGCACAACATAACCTAAAAGACCATCTACATGCCTCTGCTAGCGTCATGTTGGTGTAAGGGAGAATTGGTGTGTGCCTCAATTTCTTGTTTCTTATAAAAATTCAGTAAGAATTTAGATGGAAACACCAAAACTCATCTTCATGGGAAATCTCCATAGTGCCACTCTTAATTCATTGCTTGCTACAACTAAACACCACCTTTAGGTGGCCTGAATAGAGAATATGAAGGCTATTTGGTGACTTGGAGACACTTAAGAGACTCCTATTCTTCCTTGAAATGATGGAGTGGCATGAAATCCCTTGTGAAGGGATAAAATTTACAATGCAAAAGTTGGAATTCATGTTGAAAGATAAGGACTGAGTTGACGAACTTTTCCCTAGATTAAGAAAATAGAGGTCCTTAAGCTTCTTTGGAATAGCATATAGCATAACAAAAGGACTTTCCAATGATCTTAGTTATTTTATTTAGTATTACTTACCACATAAAATTCCCATGCCAATTTTTATGGTTAAAAGGTGAGTGAAGGATGAACAATTGGATTCCAAAGTTGCCTAAGAAATCACTGGATTTTGATAGTGAAACCTACAAGATGTTGATAGAAAGGTGACCTAGTACTTCACATTGAGAATACTAAACTATGCCATCAAGTGGAAATAATTAAAAATGGTTCAGAATACACTCCTAATTGAATATGTTATAGAAAAGGTGGTGGGCCTTATTTTGACTTCTAAACAATCTCCTCTATTGATACATAGGCCTCGAAAGGATCACCTACATCAGGCTTTAGTAAGTTTTAATCTCAATTGCGTAGATAGTGACCAAATTGAAGGTTTAGGGTGAAGATGGATACTTGTAAAGTACTAGGCCTAAATTTTATATGTTTCCTATCAACCACATGACCTAAAAGAGCTCAAGTTCACCTACAGGCAGACCATTGAGCAACAAAATGTCTCAATCAACTGAGACAAGATGGATAGTGGCTTAAACATTGAGGTTGAATAGTGTTGACTACCTAAAATGGACCTAAAGGTATATATTGTTGGAAATATTGTCATTGATATCAAAGGTTTAACATTATTGGTGATAAAGGCCCCATTGCATTTAATGTTGTTTGTAATAAATATATCTTGGCTAATATGAGTTAATATTTATTTAATATTAATGAATATATTTTTGGTTGCATATGAGACAAAATAAGGGCCCATGGAGAAGTCAAAGAGCCACGGGGTAAAGACAAAAGAAGGATGGGACGCATTTTTCCATGAAGAGTCATTTTGGGGAATACCAAGAGTCACCAAGTGAAGACAAAAGAGTAAGGGTGAATTTATCATGAAGGGACACTTTAAGGAATACGAAAAGTCACCAAAGATAAGGACAAAAGTGGGAAGGACGTTTTTGATCATGAAGGGTCATCACATGACTTTTCAAAGGCTTGAATATGAAGGGTCATCCAAGATTGGTGCCATTTTCCATGAAGATTGAAGGGTCACAAAGGGGGAAGGCCAAAGGTCATTTGGAAAGATATAAATAAAGGCTTGAGAAGCCATTTGTAATATGAGAGTGAGAGGTTAATTTGATATTGCATTATCTAGTTTAGAAGAGCAAAGGTGAGAGAGAGGAAAGAGATGTTGTATTGAACTATCATTTTTTGATATAGAAACATTGAGAGATAGGTCTGTGGTATACACAAAGTGGTTGATGCTCATGTGGGTTGGTGCTCACGAATGATAGCTAGGTTGGTGCTCAGCAAAGGGGTTTGAAGCTCCTATGGGTTGGTACTCATGAATTTTAGCTGAGGTTGGTACTCAGCAAAGGGGTATGGTGCTCTTATGAATTTATTTTCATGAATATACTTGAGATTGTTCTCTATGATTTTTCCCACATTGAGTTTTCATGTTATATCTAGTGTCTCTCTCTTTCTTATGTGATGTTTATTATTTGAGTTTTATTGCATATCTTGAATGTTTGATTAAGGGAAATTTTTTAAAGATAAATATAATGATTCACCCCCCCCCTCTTAGTATATTCCATGCTTAACAATTGGTATCAGAGCAAGTTCCTTTTTGAAAAGTTTTACATCTTGAAGGTAGATTAGGAAAGCACAAGATGGCCATACATAAAGGTGCCTCTAAAAGCAAAAGAATAGATGATCAAGAAGAAGAAGAGGATGAAGCCGAAGTGAATATGGAAGGAGAACTCATGTGTGCCTTAGAAGAGTTGAAAATTATTGAAAAGAAAAATTGAAGATTAAAGCATCAAATCGAGAAAAATGACAAGGAGTCAAAGGAGATAATTGAAGATTTAATGGCACAATTGGAAATATCAAGAAAAGAATGTAAAAGGTATGTTATTGAAATTACCTCTTTAAAAGAAGAGATTGAGAAAGCAATCAATAATAAAATAGTCAATGATTCAAAATTTGAGAATAGCACTAATATGCTGAATAAGATATTAGAAAGCCAAAAGGCAATATCAGATAAGACAGGTATCGGTTTTGAAAAGAAGAAGAGCTATGTTGAAGCTCTTACAAATAAAGAAACAAGAAGGGAAGGAATGAATAATACATAGGACAAAGAAGGTTGGAAGGAACAAAGCTATAAAAGGCAATCAAGTTAGAGATTCACAAACAAGTCCTATTTTTATGGTTACTATTTTTATTGTAATGGATATGGTCATAAGAAATTAGAATGTAGAAAAAGAGCTAACAATCTCAAAAATAAGGAAAAGGAAGGTCATATAGAGTCAAGTAGAAGCTATAACTCTGTTGTTCCTCTATCAAGCTTTGATGAAGAGACCATAATTTGTTACAAGTGTAACAACTTCATACACAACTCAGTATTGTAGAAGCATGTTTAAGTTAGTCAAGAAGGACCAGAGTTCCAGGGCTCCATTCATCAAGAAAAAGGTTCAGACATGGCAGAAGAAACAATCTGAAGGTTCTATTTTGGTCCAGACAACTTTGCATACAAGAAATGAAGAAAATCCATGGTTTATTGATAGCGTATGTTCAAGGCACATGACAGGAGACAAGATCAAGTTCATAACCCTGAAGAAGATTAATGGTGGCATAGTGAAATTTGGGGACAACACTGCTACCAGAATTGCCAAAAAAGGTACACTAAGTTTAGATAATGGTAGAGCTAAAACTGAAAATGTTTTATATGTAGAATGTCTTAAGCATAATCTTTTAAGTGTAAGTCAAATGTGTGATCAGGGGCACACACTAAAGTTTTATGTAGAAGGTTGTAAAATTAGAAGAAAAGATTCAGATGTATTAATTGCAGATGCTCAGAGAATAGGTAATAACTTATATATGCTATTCGACATCAAAGGTCAAAAATGTTGTTTGAGTCAGATTGAAGAAATTTGGCTATGGCACAGGAGAATGGGGCACATAAATTTTGACAATCTTGTCAAAATTTGCAAAAAATCAAGCAGTCAAGAATCTTCCAACGATCACAAAGCCATCTAACACACTTTGTGGACCTTGTCAGCATGGGAAGCAGGCTAGAAGGAGGTTCAAAACAAAAGAGTACTCAACCACTCAAATGCTAGAGCTTGTTCACACTGATCTATGTGGACCTATGAGGACTCAAAGTACTCAAGGTGATAAATATTTCATGTTACTTATTGATGATTTTTCACGTATGACTTGGATAATGTTTTAAAAAAAAAATCAGAAGCTTTTAGACAGTTCAAAGCATTCAAAGCATTAGTTGAGAATGAAACTAATCTGAAGATTAAGTGTCTAAGATCATATCGAGGAGGAGAATTCATGTCAAATCAATTTATTGAGTTTTGTGAAGATCATGGAATAAAGAGGCAGTATTCAGCAGCCATAACTCCACAACAAAATGGAGTAGTTGAACGGAAAAATAGAACAATTCAAGAGATGGCGAGGACAATGTTAAATGAATCCAAGATAGCAAATAAATATTGGAGAGAGGCAGTTGGTATAGCAGTGCATATTTAGAATAGATCTTTATTAAGAGTCAACAGTGACAAAACTCCTTATGAGCTATGGAAAGACAAACCAGCAACAGTTGATTATTTCAGAGTTTTTGGTAGCAAATGCTTCATAAAGAGAACCGATGAAAAACTTGGTAAGTTTGAATCTAGAGCATATGAAGGTATATTTCTTGGTTATTCTTGCAAAAGTAAAGCTTATAAATGTTATAAAAAAAGAACCAAAAAAATTGTTGAAAGTGCAAGTGTCAGGATAGAAGAAGATGGAACAGAAAAGATCAGTGATCTAGTAGACATTCCTAAAATCATTGAAGATGAAGGCTTTGAAGAATCAGATGAAGATGAGGAAAAGGAGAAAAAGGGCACCAAGACTCCATCCAAATATGTTTAGAAAAATCATAATGAAAGTGACATCATTAGGGATATAAAAGAAGGAATTCGCACCAGAAGAATGATGGTAAGTGAATCTGAACAAGTTAATTTCTCTTTGTTATCTAAAATTTAGCCTAGAAATTTTTCAGAAGCCAGACATGATGAGCATTGGGTTAAGGCTATGGATGAAGAATTAGATTAGATAGAAAGAATGATACTTGGGAATTAGTGCCTAGACCAAAAGATCACAATGTGATAGGAACAAAATGGGTTTATATAAATAAGTTGAATGAAAATGGAGAAGTAACCAAAAATAAAGCAAGATTAGTATGTAAAGGATATGCTCAGATTGAGGGAATAGATTTTGAAGAAACTTTTGCACCAGTAGCAAGGTCAAAGGCTATTAGAATGTTTCTTGCATATGCAGTTTTTAAAAATTTCAAAGTATTTCAGATGGATGTCAAATCTACTTTCCTAAATGGTAATCTTGAAGAAGAGGTCTACATTGAGCAGCATGAGGGGTTTATTCTCTCATATATTAGTAATCATGTATGCAGATTGAAGAAAGCATTGTATGGATTAAAACAAGCTCCAAAAGCTTGGTATGCAAGACTTGATAAGTACCTACAAGATCAAGGATTCAAGAGAGGATTTGCTGATAGTAATCTTTACATCAAAACAGAAGGTGAGCATCAATTGATTGTTGTGGCTTATGTTGATGATATCATTTTTGGAGGAAATATTGAAAATATGACAAAAGAATTTTTTGATAGAATGCAAAAAGAATTTGAGATGTCTATGCTTGGAGAATTATCATTTTTCTTAGGATTACAAATATTTCAATCAAATAAAGGAATTTTTATATCTCAAAGTAAATATGCCAAGGAAATGCTGAAGAAATTTGGTTTTGAGAATTGTGTACCAGTTGGCACACCTATGTGTAAAGGAAATAAGGTGAGTAAGGATGAAGATTCACCTGTTACAAATCAATCTTTGTATAGATCTATGATTGGTAGTCTTTTATATTTGATAGCATTGAGACTAGACATCATGCATGCAGTAGGTATGGTTGCAAGATATCAGTCATCTCCAAAAGATAGTCATGTTTAGTTGGTGAAAAGAATATTTAGATATATCAAAGGGACATTGGATTATGGATTATGGTATCCCATAGGTAAAGATTTCACTTTAGTTGCTTATACAGATTTAGATTGGGTAGGGTGTTTAGATGACAAAAAGAGTACAAGTGGAGGAGCTTTCTTCCTTGTTGATAGCTTAGTATCATGGCTAAGCAAGAAGCAGAACTCAGTATCACTTTCTACAGCCGAAGTAGAATATATTGCAGCAGTATTGTGTTGTACTCAAGTGCTTTGGATGAAGCAAAATTTGGAAGATATCAAGGTAAAGTATGATGAACCTATTTCTATTTTTTGTGATAACACAAGTGCTATAAATATTCTGAAAAATCCAATAATGCATTCAAGAACAAAACATATTCCCATTAGATATCACTTTTTGAGAGAGCAAGTTGCAGATCAATAGGCTAAGTTGGAATATATTAGTACTACAGAGCAGATTGTAGATATTTTCAAAAAGGCACTACCAAAAGACACATTTGAGTATCTGCAAGAGAAGTTGGGAGTAACTTCCCTTACTTCCTTCCATTGAGGTTCAACATCAGTTGAGGGGGAGTTAAGTGTTAGCTCCAGGTAGGCCCTTTGCCATTGATGTCAAAGGGGGAGAATAACAGGTACAGGTGTAAAAAATAGGTACAAGGAATAGGTACAAGTTGTTACAATAAGGGGGAGTTACTATATGTTTTCAGATGATAGGATGTGCAGGTGATAGGATGTGGTAGTTTCAGGATTGAGGTTGCCATCAATGACAAAGGGAGAGATTGTTGGAAATATTGTCATTGATGTCAAAGGTTTAACATTATTGGTGATAAAGGCCCCATTGCATTTAATGTTGTTTGTAATAAATATATCTTGGCTAATATGAGTTAATATTTATTTAATATTAACACATATATTTTTGGTTGCATATGAGACAAAATAAGGGCCCATGGAGAATTCAAAGAGCCATGGGGTAATGACAAAAGAATGATGGGATGCATTTTCCCATGAAGAGTCATTTTGGTGAATACCAAGAGTCACCAAGTGAAGACAAAAGAGTAAGGGCGAATTTCTCATGAAGGGACACTTTAAAGAATACGAAAAGTCACCAAAGATAAGGACAAAAGTGGGAAGGACGTTTTTGATCATGAAGGGTCACCACATGACTTTTCAAAGGCTTGAATATGAAGGGTCATCCAAGTTTGGCACCATTTTCCATGAGGATTGAAGGGTCACAAAGGGGGAAGGCCAAAGTTCATTTGGAAAGCTATAAATAAAGGCTTGAGAAGCCATTTGTAATATGAGAGTGAGAGGTTAATTTGATATTGTATTATCTAGCTTAAAAGAGCAAAGGTGAGAGAGAGGAAAGAGATGTTGTATTGAACTATCATTTGTTGATATAGCAACATTGAGAGATAGGTGTGTGGTATACAAGAAGTGGTTGATGATCATGTGGGTTGGTGGTCACAAATGATAGCTGGGTTGGTGCTCGGCAAAGGGGTTTGAAGCTCTTGTGGGTTGGTGCTCACGAATTGTAGCTGAGGTTGGTACTTGGCAAAGGGGTATGGTGCTCCTATGAATTTATTCTCATGAATATACTTGAGATTATTCTCTGTGGTTTTTCCCACATTGGGTTTTCATGTTATATCTAGTGTCTCTCTCTTTCTTGTGTGATGTTTATTATTTGAGTTTTATTGCATATCTTGAATGTTTGATTAAGGGAAAGTTTTATAAGATAAATATACTAATTCACCCCCCCTCTCAGTATATTCCATGCTTAATAGATATAATATGAATATATGACATTATACCTATATATTAGTTTATAATATCCTAACACAATCTGAACAATCCCAAAATCATACCTAAACACCTACATGCCTATGAATTGGCACCTACAATAATGTTGGTAAGATAGTGAGTTAGAAGTAGGTTTTCCTTGTACTAAATGAGACTGTTTTGGTGGAATCTGACATGGAAAAAGTGGATAATTATTTTAGGGAACTCTAAAAATGTTTTCTAATAATCTTTAATCTTTTTTATGGCAATAAATCTCTTGCGGTCAGTGAAAATAGGGTGTCTTAGTCCATAGCAAGCAGATGGCCTAGTCTTGGGAATGAGAGATAAATTAGTGCAAGGGATGGAGATAAATTCTATAAAAAGTTATGGATGACCACATAAATTATCTTGTAAACATAATATGATTTTTTTATTATGTTCTTAAATACTAAACCAAGATTAAATAACCTATAGGTAGGCCTAAATAGTGGTCTTATTCTAGGTAGTTGTAAACCTAGTCTATGTTCCCAAAAGCATATAAAGTGTTTGAGAGACCAATAGGCTATAATATGGTTTTAAAACATAATGAAAGATTAATATTCCCATTTTAAGGATCATGTGTAAAAAATATGTCTAAAACAAATATGAAAAACTTAGTCAACCTTCAAAAACCCTACAGATAGTGCATTCCTACAAATTTGTCTTAGCTTTTAGAGGTTTTGAAAGGTCAAATGGACTATTTAAGTGCTAAAATTTGGTACAAAGTATCCTTAGGAGTCCAAAAATTTCCTAAAATTGTCTATTTGTCAAATATATCAAGGTAAACCCTCTATTTTATCTTAGAGGAGGGGCAGTTTTCCCATGCATGAAGAGATAATTTTAAGGGAAAAGGGATGAAATGATCATCCAAAGGTTAATATAACCATGAATTGTGGTTGTAAAAACTATAAAACATAAATATATACCTAATAAACCTTGATATAATCCTTGAAATCAAATAGGATGCCATGAGCAATAAAGGTTACAGTCATGCATGAGGGAAACCCTTAGGCCTAGAAGCCAAGTTGAGGGTCAAATGCATTTTCAACCTTGAGAAATATTTCCAATTAGATAATTCATTATTTAAAATGTATATTTGAAGTGTTTAAACCATCACATTTAATTTTAATCCATTTGGGAGTCATATTGAGTCTAAATTTGTAAGCAAATCCTTTGGAGAAGGCCTAGGCCTAGTTGCTAGATAGGGTCACTCTTCATCTCTAGCTCTAAGGGATCTATTATAGTGATGTTAAAATGTTTTTGGGATGTATTTAAATGTTATTTATCTTTTATTATGTATAATATGTCACATATCAATCAATTTTGGACCCAACACCATGAAAGGGTATGCAAATTAAAAGGGTGCAATCGAGAGGTCAACTTCGAATGCTCACACCTACTTGGAGACATTGCATGGGATTATAAGAAGTTATATAATGATGAAGGAGGTCCCAAGAAATAAAATTTGGGTGTTATTTTATAGTTCCAATTTCAAAGGTTTATGAATAATCCCTTAAGGGCTAATGCACTCACAACCCTCCCAAAATGTGTTTTATGACCCGATGGAAGAGATGAGGTTCAAAGTACATCAAAATGAATGAATTTGACCCTAAGAATTAAAGAGAATTTGTTAAAAACTTCATGAGGTCTAGATCCAATGAATTAGATTGTATGAAATCCATACAAATCAGGTAGAAAGTAGGTTTCTTTGGTAATTTCTTGTGTTTTATAGGTCTTGAAGATGATCATGGGCTACCAATAACTTGGGAGGGTATATTGGGTCTTGAACCAACTACCTATGCCATTTTTAGATCTTATAAATGCTAATAAGTTTCCTTTCTATGCATCTCACTTTAGCTAGTCTCTAAAGTGACATAGTGAAAAGAGTGATAACCTAAATTTGGAGACTTTTTAAGATGTGTCTGATGGAAACAAGTGTATGAAGTATCCTACCATGTTTCATGAGACCCCTAGTATGGATCAGTTAGGAAGGATAAGAAGATGTTAGTTCTAATTTTCAAGAAAAATCCTATTGGAGAGTAGTCATGGTTATAGATGATGATTGTGCTTTTTTAAGAGAATATCCATGATTAGAAAAACTTCCAATGTAGGTGGAGGCCTCTTTATAACTTCATCTCCTTAGTGCACATGAGACACTTGTCCCTAATATATTTTTTAATGCTTAAGGAATCCCATGATGAATGTAGTTTCCCAAGAGAGAGTGATTGAAGAGATGTTACACCACATGTGGAGAAGAGGCTTATTTGGAATAGAATCATGTGCAAATTAGTTTATTGACTCCCTTTATACTTCATCCACATGAATTTTAATTGATTTTCATCTTTGGACACTTGTCCTTGTGTCTTTTTAACTTCTCTTTTCTCCCTCTTCTTCCATGTTCTATAAATGTAAGCCATTTTAGATATTGTAAGGAGACCACACCTAGTATGGCAAAGCCCTGCTAGTTTGATATCATAATTTTCCTTTGAAATAAGATATGAAATTTGGTTTTGATCCTAAAAAATATCTTTTATAAGTGTTTTAAGAGATGCATATTGAAAATTAAAGTGATTGATATCAATCCGTGCTTCCTCTCAATCCTTCCATGTCTGATGCATGTTCCTTCCATGTCTAATGCAAGTTATTTCATTCTAACAGGTCACATGAAGTGTTGTTAAGTGTATAAGTCTATTTTTCAATTGTAAAATTATCCTTAGTGTCTAAAAATAATATTTATTTAACTCAATTTGATTATTATTTCATATATTCCACCTTCATGTTTGAAATGATAATGTTAGAATGCTCTAAGAGGTAGAAGCTAGTTTTGTGAGTCTTATCTCTTAGTGTATTTTTATGATAATATTATAGAGATATTCATGGTGTATCACCCCCTATAATAGTTTAATTTCATGTAACTCTTATTCCTTTTCACATAATCAAGTATCATATTAGGTGACAAGTACATCAAGATATATCTAGGGAGCTAGCCCTTTCAATCCTTGAGGTTTACTTCCACCATAGGTGCCCCACACACCTAAAATTAGTCAAATGTTGCCCAAATATAAAAGAGGCTTAAACACTCTCTTATAGGGTACAATATTTGAAGAAAATATTTTTGTCACACTCGATGGGAAAATTGAATTCAAGTGAAGGAATTCTTTGTGTTATCCTTCAACTCATCAGCCTCTAAAGGCAATCAAAGCACTAATGGTAACTCCAAATGATTTCAACTGGTGTAAGCAATCATAGTGATTAAAAACATTAATTATGTTATGTATACTTCATCTTCTAATCAACATGTACTTCCCTATCAATATGATCCTACTTGTGGTGTTCATGGATTCTCCACAAGCTGCCTCAAGAGACTACACTTCATGAAGGTTCATATCAACCATTCTACTATCCTCTAACATCAACTCACTCCTATTACCAACCTACTACTCTTAATGATTAGTTTGAGAAAGATGAGAATGAGTTAAACTTTTATTTATAGGGGTTGAAAAGTGAATTGAGGGAGATAAGAGAACTTTTGAAATAGTAGCAAGCAATGCAACATCAATCTCATGTTCCTCAACAAGTCAAGGAAGTTTTTCTTTCTCCTTTTATTTACACCATGATCATTGATAATGTGTTGATTCATAATTGTGCCTTTAGTAATGATTCAAGTCATTCTATTATTCCTAAGGAAATAGCTAATGAGTTAAATATGTAGTATGAGTTTGATCCTAGAGTTGAATTGTAATTATAAGGAAGAGATGTAAACACTCTTGGTATTGCAAGAAACATAAAGGTGTCTTTTGATTTTCCTACTTATCCTAATGTTAGAATCCCAAAAAATATAATAGTTATAGATGTGAAACCATAATTTTATCTATTCTTAACAAATGACTTCATGGATAAGATTGAGGGAAGAGTGTCCAATGATATGTCTCAATTAATTTTCAAGTTTAAGCCTAGTTGGGAAGGTCAAATTGATTCAAATCCATGTAACAAGTTTCATTTATAGCTCTTCCCTCCAAGAAAACCAATCATTGATCATTCTCATTCTTCTACTCCTAGTCTCCTCCAAATATTACTAATCTTACTCAAGATCCTACCATAGATTCATATTTTAGTCCATATTGGACCAAGAACCCAAACTATGTCATGCCTAACCTTGAGAGGAAAGAAGGTCCTATGCCTAGGCAGAATATGAAGAAGGAGAATTGTGTTTGGATAAATTCAAAAGGTCTTGTAGCTTATTATAATTCTCCATCTACTCTTCATGATAAAGATTATCATAAATTACAAGACATACCAAAGGTTGACAAGATACTTGAATAATTTCCATCTAGTACTTCTCTATTGTTTTCACAACTTCAAAATCATCTAATTGTTCCTAAGACTACTCAAGAGTTAGAGGATGATGTTGCCATAGATGAGTTCTTTAAAAATATTAAAGATGATACCTCAAGCACATATGATGAAGATATTATCATTGGCACACCTCTTCACCCTAGTAGATCATTTTTTGAGCTTGAGAAAGGCGTTGATGAAATGGAGAAGCAAACAGAGGTTTCGGGAGAAGAAGACACTTCAGTTGTAAGACAAGAAGAAGTATACCTTGAGTGGATTGATGAATTTCCATGATTCATGGAATATGGTGATGATCAAATTGTAACATCAGATGAAGAAGAGGTACTCATTAGCCAACATGATATTCCATAATAAATTGGTAAGAATGTTGATGAACTTCAAGTCCTTTCTATTGTTCATGAAGAGGCTAGGGATCAATTTGTCAAACTTCATGAAGATATTGAGAAAAGTTGTGAATAAGATGTTGCAATAGAATTTATTAAAATTCATAAATCACCTCAAGAAGAAGACATAGGTCACACATATAAGCTAATGTTCAAGGAATATAAAGATGAGATAGATCAGTTTAATATGTCAACATTGGATGATGAAGAATGCAAGCATAGTGAGCTCTCTTCCCCTTTGTTTGATGAACACATGAGTTAGATGAGTTTCAAGAGCATGTTGCTGAGTAGCTAGAGAATCTTGTGTTTGTGAAAGAAGGAGAAAAATCAAATTGGTACGATAGAGGAATTGAAAAAGGAAATAATGAACAAGGATGTGATGATTTTTGGGATAAATTAGAGGACTATTGTCTCAAGTCAAACATCATACCATCTACCCTTCCTCAAGAGGATCATGAAAGGCTAGGGATTAGTTTGTCAAACTTCTTGAAGAAATAGAGAAAGATGGGTTGGTTCAAGACACATACCAAGCAGGATAGGAACAAAATAAGCCTTATAATGATGAAATTGAAAAATTTGATGCATTGATGAACTACATTAGCATAAAGGACCAGAATGAGACATGCTTTAAAGATCAAGAGGAATATATGAATTTTGGAGATATGTCTAAATCCAATCCATTTGGACACATGCTAATCAAGGTGACAAATAAGAAGGATGAGTCAACAAGATTCTACTTCAACAAACCACTTGTTTATCACCATAAGTTTTCTTGTCATAAAAGAGACCTAAGAATCTTCCCCTTTGATCCAGGAGGAAGGAGGGGCATGCTTGGTTAGGTGTACATAGCTAGTTTATTTTCAATTTGTCTTGTGTTTTCTAAGTGCTTCATATCACAGGTGTGTTTCTTTCCTTTTATTTGGTGTGTGTGGATTAACCAACTTGTTTTCTTTTTTTCAAAGGTCTATTTAAGTCAATTTAAGTGCCCATATGTGTGACTCTATGGCCAATGGAAGGACTAGGAAACTAGTCTTAGGCATAGCTGGCATGCTACCCCTAAGAATCACCAAGAATGTTGACCAAATTTGAACCTAAGCAAAATTGGGTCAACCCATACTATTTTAAAATTTTGAGTAAGGTTTCATCTGTCCTAGGGGTCTCATAATGGTCTAAACATCGTACTTATCCTCCATTTAGCCTTAGTCTAAGCCCATTCTCCTTGTACTAGTCTAGTCAAATAAACTCAAAGTTGGTCAACCAAGGTAAAACTTATTAAAAGGTTAAAATTGTGTTATAAATATTCTAATATGGTTATTTAGGTGTCTTAAGGTGTTTATAAGTCATATATTTATCCTTTATCATGCTTTATGTGTAACATATGCCTTTTTGGCCACTTTTATAGCATAATAAATGACTTATACAGAATTATAAGGTGGTAAATTTGTCACAAAGAGATATTTAAACATGAAATTGGTCAGTATATATTATAGGTTAGTTAAAGAGTCAATTATATGTAGAAAGGGGGAGTTTCTCCTTAATTTTAGGCCTTTTTGGGCACTTGTATAGACTTCTTGAGTTTTCCATCAGCTAAAAATATGGTAAATGTGTCTCTTCACCTCCCTATATTAATTTACATGCTTAAAATGCTGAGATAAGTTCAAAAAGTTCATTTTTAAATTCTTTTGCTTCCACTTTCTCTTTACAAGCCAAGGAGGGTCAAATCCAAACACTTCATGTGGACCGTATAGTTTGAGTTTGGAAGAATGGTCTTGGTGGATGAAAATTATTTTAGTATTATTAAATTTCATATATATATTTTTTATATTAATATATTCTCCTTTATGAACCATTGCTAACAATCTAGGCAGCTTTTTATGCAATTGCAACCATGAGGGGTCTCCTTTTGAGATAGTTTCTATTTTTTGTGTTTGGTTTTGATGATTTTGATTTTTACACATGTTTCTAATGAAATATAAATAGTTTATATATTCTCATTTTGTTTTTTAAGTCTCATGAATGCAATAATCCTCTTCTAGGCTTGTATATGCTTCCAAACTGGTCTTTTCACACTTGCAGCTATCTCAAGCACCATGAAGTTTTCACATTATAATGGAGTCATGGTATGTTGAATAAAGTGTTTAAACCTATGAATATGCATTTATAGGTGTTGGAAGAAGTTTTGGATTCATGAAATGCTAAACCAATGCTCAAATAATTGTGTTTCCCATCACTGTCAGCCCTCACAGAGACATCTTCACCTATAAGTGCCATTGAAGGTGTTGTGAAGTTATATTCAGGTGCTATTAATTATTTGTATTCAATTAAGGACTAAAAATTACATTTTTAGGTGTTTTGAAAGCCTCACCTTAATTCTTCTTGCTCCTTCTATACATATGCCTACATAACACAGTCCAAAAGACCATCTACAGGCCTCTATTAATGTCATGTTGGTGTAAGGGAGAATTAGTGTGTGACTCAATTTCTTGTTTCTACTATAAATTCACTATGAGGTTATATTGAATAACTAAAACTCATCTTCATGGGAAATATCCATATTGCCACTCTTGATTCACTACCTGCTACAACTAAACATCGCCTTCAAGTGGCTTGAATAGAGAATATGAAGGCTATTTGGTGACTTGGAGACACTTAAGAGACTATTATTCTTCCTTGACATGATGGAGTGGCATGAAAACCCTTGTGAAGGGATAAAATTGATAAGGTAGAAGTTGGAATTCATGTTGAAAGACAAGGACTAAGTTGGGGAACTTTTCCCTAAACTAAAACAATAGAGGTCCTTAGGCTTCTTTGGAATATCATATACCATAACAAAAGGACTTTCTAATGATCTTGGTTATTTTATTTAGTATTCCATACCACATACAATTCCCATGCTAATTTTTAGGGTTAAAATTTGAGTGAAGGATGAACAATTGGAGTCCAAAGTTGCCTAAGAAATCACTAGATTTTGATAGTGAAACCTATAAGATCTTGATAGAAAGGTGACCTTGTACTTCACATTGAGAATACTAAACTATACCATCAAGGGTAAATAATTTAAAATGGTTTAAAAGACATTCTTGAGCCAATATGTTAGATAAAATGTGGTGTGACTTGTTTTGACTTCTAAGAACTCTCCCCTACCCATAAACAGGCTTGGGAAGGATCACCTACAATAGACTTTAGTAAGTTTTTATCTCAATTGGGAAGATAGTGACCAAATTTAAGGTTTATGGTGAAAATGTATACTTGTATAGCACTAGGAGTAAATTTTAGATGTTTCTTATCAACCACATGACCTAAAATATCTCAAGTGCACCTACAGGTAGACCAATGAGGAACAAAATGTCTCAGTCAACTGAGACAAGATGGACAGTGGCTTAAACATTGAGGTTGAATAGTGTTGACTACCTAAAATGGACCTAAAGGGAGAGATAATATTAATAAATGACATGAGACCTATAGAGGAGTTCACAATATCCTAACACACTTTTAACAAGCCCAAAATCATACCTAAATGCATACATGCCTATGAATTGGTATTTACAGTAATATTGGTAAAACGGTGAGTTGGAAGTAGGTTTTCTTTATACCAAATGAGACTGTGTTGGTGGATTATGACATGGAAAAATTGGAGAATGATTTTATGTAACTCTTAACATGTTTTATAATACTCTTTAATCTTGTTTTATGATAAGAAATCTCTAGGGGTCATTGAAAATAGGGTCTCAGTCTATAACAAGCAGATGGCCTAGTCTTGGTAATGAGAGATAAATTAGTGCAAGGAATGGAGATAAATTTTGGAAAAAATTATGTAATACCACCTAAATTATCTTTTAAACATCATATGATGTTTTTATTGTGTTCTTAAATCCTAAACCAATCTTAAGTAACCTAAAAGTAGGCCTAAAGAGTGGTCTCATTCTAGGCAATTGTAGACCTAGTCTATATTCCCAAAAGCATAAAAAGTGTTTAAGAGACCAATAGGATATAATATGGTTTCAAAACATCATGGAATATTAATATTCCCATTTTAAGGATCATGTGGAGAAAATATGTCTCAAAAAAATATGCAAAACTCAACCATCCTTTAAAACCCCTACAGATAGTGCATTCCTACAAGTCTGTCTTGGCTACCTGGAGGTTTTGGAAGGTCAAATAGATGATTTAAGTGATAAAATTTGGTAAATAGTACCATTATTAGTAAAAAAATCTCCTTAAATAGTAAATTTTTCAAATATATCAAGGTAAATCCCCTCTATTTTATCTCAGAGGAGGGGCAATTTTCCCATGTATGAAGAGATAGTTTTAAGGGAAAAGGGATGAAATGATAAGCCAAAGGTAAATATAACCATGAATTATGGTTTTATAAGATGTAACACATACATGTAGACCTAATAAAGCTTTATATAATATTTTAAATAAAATAGGGTGCCCTGAGCAACAAAGGTTATAGTCATGCATGAGGGAAACCCTTAGGCCTAAAAGCCAAGTTGAGGGTCATATGCATTTTCAACCTTGAAAAATATTTACACTTAGATAATTCATGATTTCATAGGTATATTTGAAGTTTTAAAACCATAACCTTTTAGTTTAATCCATTTGGGAGTCATATTGAGTCTAAAGTTATAAGCATATCCTTTGGAGAAGGCCTAGGCCTAGTTGCTAGATAAGGTTACTCTTCATTTATAGCTCTAAGGGAGATATTACAGTGATGGGAACATGTTTTTGGGATGTATATAGAGGTTTTTAAGCTTTAATTATGAAAAATAGTTCACATATTAATCAATTTTAGACCCAATACCATGATAATGTATGCAAATTAAAGGGGTGTAATCGAGAGGTCAAATTCAAATGCTCACACCTATTTGGAGACATTGCATGGGATTATAATAAGTTAATACAGGATTAAGGAGGTCATAAGAAAGAAAATTGTGGTGTTATTTTATAGTTTCAACATCAAAGGTTTATGAATAATCCTTTAAGGATAGGTGCACTCAAAACCCTCCCAAAACTTGTTTTGTGACTCGATGGAAGAAATGAGGTTCAAAGTGCATCCAAATGAATGAATTTTACCCTAAGAGTTAAAGAGAATTTTTTAAAATCTTCATGAGGTCTAGAGCCATGGAATTAGATTGTATGAAATCCATACATATCAGGTAAAAAGTAGGTTTCTTTGATAATTCTTGTGTTTTGTAGGTCTTGAAGATGATCATGGGATACCAATCACTTGAGAGGGCAGCTTAGGACTTGAACTAACTCCTTATGCCATTTTTAGAGCTTAGAAATGCTCAAAAGTGTCCTTACTAGGCCTCTCACTTCAGCTAGTCTCTAAAGTAACATAGTGAAAAGAGTGATAACCTAAATTTGGAGACTTTTTAAGATGTGCCTGATGGAACCAAGTGTATGAATTTTCCTACCATGTTTCATGAGACCCATATTATGGATCAATTAGGAAGGATAAGAAGATGCTAGTGCCAATTTTCAATAAAATCCTATTGGAGAGTAATCATGGTTGCAGATGATGATTGTGCTTATGTAAGAGAGTATCTATGATTATGAAAACTTCCAATGCAAGTGGAGGCCTCTTTATAACTTCTTCTCCTCAGTGCACATGATACACTTGTCCCTAATCTATTTCATAATTCTCAAGGAAGCCCATGATGAAGGCAGTTTCCTAAGAGAGATTTATTGAAGAGATCATATTCCACATGTGGAAAAGAGGCTTGTTTGGAATATAATCATGTGCAAACTAGTTTCTTGAATACATTTAAACTTCATGAACATGCATTGTAACTAATTTTCATCTTTGGACACTTGTCCTTGTGTCTCTTTAACTTCTCTTTTCACTCTTTTCTTCCAAGTTCTATAAATGTAAGCCATTTTAGATATTGTAAGGAGACCACACCTAGTATGGTGAAGCCCTACTGGTTTTATATTGTACTTTTCCTTTGAAATAAGATATGAAATCTAGTTTTGATCCTAAAAACTATCTTTTTTAAGTGTGTGAAGAGATGTATATTTAAAATTCAAGTGATTGATAACAATCCTTGTTTCCTCTCAATCCTTCCATGTTTGATGTAAGTTGTTTCATTCTAACAGGTCACACGAAGTGTTGTTAAGTGTATGAGTCTATTTTTAAAGTGTAAAAGTAGCTTTATCATATAAAATTTATCTTTGGTTAACTTACCTTTATTAGTCTTTCATATATTCCACCTTCATGTTTGAAATGCTAATGTAAGAATGCTCTAAGAGGTAGAAGCTAGTTTTGTGAGTCTTATGATAATCTTATGGAGATATTCATGGTGTATCAACCCCCTGAGAATAGTTTAATTTAATTTAACTCATAGCCCTTTTCACATAATCAATTATTATATTAGGTGACAAGTACATCAAGATATGTCTAGGGAGTTAGCCCTTTCAATCCTAGAGGTCTACTTCCACCATAGGTGCCCCACACACCTGGAAGTAGTCCAATGTTGCCCAAATATGGAAGAGGATTGAACACCCTCTTATAGGTTAAAATATTTTGGAGAGAATAGGAAATTTATAATTGAATCATCTAACCTTTGTGTATCAAGATTGAAGAAGAAAATGCCTCCAATATCCATAAGACATGAGTAGAAGGAAAGGCCAAAATCCAAAATAGGACTGTATCATGTATATATATATGCATGTAAATGTGTATGTAGGAGTAAATGATATGCTATCCCTCAACATGGAACCAACATATAGATTCCAAGTAGCCAATACAACATATACGTACTAAAAATGATTTTGATGTTTTGAATCTATTTTTATTTTTTTGGTATTTTTTTAAGAGACAAAATCATCCTATGATCTCGTCCAAAGGACATTCATAGGTATCTCCACCTTTAGAATCTGGTGTAATAAATTGGTGGTACTACCAAGGAGCATGTATAGGTCAAATATTTATCATTATAGTATCTATGATGTTCAACATACGTATAATAGGACTATAAGGTTTTGAAGTACTAATAGAAATAATAGGGTTTTTTGGAACCTATCTTTATGTATCATGTGGTTTCTTTGGAATAAAAATAATAAAAACATGATTAGGTGTTTTGGATATATGAATATGGTGCATAAAATATGATGATTCTACGAAACCCATTATCTATCTCTAATGTAAAGTTATCTCAAGTACTAGATGCCTAATAAAGGGGATTTATTGTTGCTTACCCTTATGCAGTGGATTATCCTTAACAGGCTTGATAATTAATTCCTTGGGTATGAATTTCTTTTGGTTAATAAGATGCTCATATGGAATACCAAAAACTATAATTACTTTATTGGCATGAATATATTTAATACACCCATACACTATAGAAAGTATTATTCAAAGATTATGTATCTAAATTCATCCCCATAACATGTCAAAAACACATATATAAGGTAGAACTGATAAATGAGTAACCACATATGCAAGACCAACTTGTAAAGGTAGATTAATCTCTCCAAGAACCTTCCAAGAGGTCCCATCAAATGTTTAGACTGATCTAGTAGAGATATGTAAATTTTGATGAGTATAACCCAAATGCATAAGTGATGTTATGGTACAAATATTTTTGTTTGTACCATTATCAATCATAATAGTATGTTTGGGGTGCTTATCAAGGTATGATCAAATGAAAAGAGAATGAAGATCAAATTCATCATCCTTAATTTCACTATCATTAAAGGAAATGGTAGGTCTCTAAACCATAAGAGGTATATGTCATGTGTAAGTACAAATACTAGCCATAATATGATGCAGGAGGATGTGCATTATATGCCATTTAGACTTCTGTTTCCTTTTTAGAATGGTATTTCAAAGGATTTTTTAATATTTTCTACTTATGGTGATCACCAGGTTGTGAACATGATTCCTTTTTAGGATCATTAAATTTAATACATTGGTCATCTATTAAATTATGCTTTAAGGTAAAACATCTATTGTATAATGCTCAAGGCCTTGGTGATAGTCACAATAAGCATTTGCATCATATTCTTTGGGTAAAGGTCTATTTATATCAACCTCTATATGAGGAGGGAGAGATATAAGATTATACTCTATCAATCATGGGAGTAATGAAGTAGGAGGCTCAGATAAATGTGTAAATTGTCTCCTTGGTGCATTAGATATGACAAGCCAATTAGGTTGTGAAATTATGTTAATTATGGTGGTTGTTATTTTTTTAATCTGGAGAAGTTTTACCTTATAACTTAGTTTAATTGTAAATTGTGTACTAGATGTAGATTTATTTAGTGTGTTTGATACATACTTAAGCTTATTCAATGACATAAGATTCATTTCATGGACCTGTACAACATGGCATAAGTCATTTAAAGATTTAAATTTTTTGAAAACAATCAACTCATGTAAAGGAGCAAAGAAACTTTACTTGAATATGTCTTGCAACTCATTTTATACCATAGGATTGGTCATTTTTGATCGTATTGTCTTATACCTCAAGACGGATTCAATGATTGGTTCACTGGTTCCTTATTTGATCTTTGTAATTTGAGCATAGGAAAAGTTTTTGGTAATGTTAATAAAAAGGTGTGCTAAAAAATGATTTGCAAGAAGTTTGAATGCTTTCATAAATTGGAGAGGTAAGTCATAAAACCACCTCAAATCACAGTCTTTGAGGCTTTTGTTGAAAATTTTTCCCCTACATGAAAGAATAGATGTTAATTCAAGCAGTTGAAAGGAGCAAATTCTAAAGAGAACTTCAAGTTTTACATGAAGAAAATTTCTTCTCAAAAGGGCAAAGATCATGTCAAAGTTTCAAAGGGTTCAAATTCTTTAGATATTTTGTCTGAAGGGTCACTAAGAGAAGAGGACCTTATCAAAAAAACCTAAAGGTTCTTCCTTTCTGAAGGACGACTATTGTCAAAAGTCTAAGGGGCAGTTAAAAAAACCTAATGGGTCACTTTATCAAAAGACAAAGGGTTAATTCCATGGCATATTTCCCTAATAAAAGTTGAAAGGAATGAATTATTTTAGACATTTTTTTCAAAGGAAATGGACTTAACATAATAGCCGAAGGAAATACAAGAAGAAGGGACCTTTAAAATATTTTTTAAGGGTTATTATCCCTTTAAAAAAGGACCATTTAAAGTTTTTGAGGGACATTTTTGATAAATCTAAAGGACTTTTTAGGGACAAGTGCACTATTTCATCTTTCCAAGGGGACACTTTGGGAAGGGTTTTCAAAGATAGAATTCCTTCAAACTTTTTGTCTGAAGCAAATGAATGAAGACAAAGGGCCACTTCATAAGTTATAAGGGTCCATAAAATTTTCCCAAAGGGAAATTTTCAATTTTTCATAGGAATAGGAACCAAATAATTTTTTTTGAAAGGGTTTTTCAAAGGGATGAGTGGACCAAATCAAAAATCCCAAAGGGCACTTCATGGAAAATTCCATTAATAAAAGCCTAAAGGGAATCTCAGGGACACTTTCAATTTATCCAAAGGGTTTATGCCCTTCAAAAAATGACTTAATATAAAGGAAATGATCCACTTGGAAAATATTGAAGGGTATGTGCCCTTCGAGAAAGTTTAAAACAAAAATTTTGAAGGGTTATGGCCCTTTGGAAAAGAACATTTCAAGGAAATAAAGATAAAGACAAAAAACCAAAACAATTCTTTCAGGAAATTTGCCCAAAGGAAAGGAGAAGCTAGAGAATAAGCTTCAAATAATTTGTCTAAAGATGAATGCCTAAAAGAAATAAAATGTTGAGGGGAAAGTGATAGACAAGAAGGCTGAATCAATTATTTTGGGCCATTTACCTGAAAGAGAAGAGAGACAAAAGGTCTGAGAGAGATAGACCAAGAAAATAGTCAAAGTCAATTTGTTCGATGAAAAATTGATAATGAAAATATACATAAGCATAAAAGAATAAAGCCTTGGAAATAAACAAGAAAGGCAAAAATCTTGAGGCAAATACATGCAAAAGAAAAGTCCATGAAAAAGACAAATATAAACAATAGGACATGCACAAAAATGAAGAACTAGAAAATGCAAGAGATGTCAATAGTCAATAAATAGTTGAACATGTTCTACAACATGTAAATTGGTCTAAGACAAGATTAGACTTGTCTAGGTGTAACTGTTTCAAACACGCCACCTTCAATTCTAAAAATAGAGACTCATTTTCATGAAGGACTCAAGTTGTTTAATATTAGATAGCTTAAAGGTTTTTCAAACATTTCAATAGTTTAATTAGAGTTCTAAATTTTATTTTGACATTGATTTCATACAAAGGGAAGCCTTTCAAAGATTCCAGTAGCTCAAAAAGAGTTTCATATTTGGAGGTGGGCATAGATTTCATGCATGTTAAAAGAATAGCCCAAGATGAGCCCACCATATATTTTCAATGCCAAAGGGTTTTTCATGCAAGACAAAATATAAGAAAAGATTAATTTAGAAGGCTATGATAACATAAATTAGACTAGGGCTGAAGTGGGAGTTGTCCTCTTCTTCTATTTTAAATGCTAACCTCTTGGCTATTGTGTATTTTTCTATATAATTGGCTTTTCAACCTTGAATTGTATCCCTCTTTTGGCAAGATCAAATTCTGCCAAAGATTTAGTTTTGTAACCTTTTTATAGATTAATAGAAGGACTATTGTTTTCACATTCTAGTTGTTGGTATAGTGTATTCATGTCATTTATTTGCAAAAGAAATAGAGTTTTCTTCCTTGTCAAGTTTTGATTCTTACCTAGTTACTAGTTGGTCAGATTATGCAGGTCATGTTCTATGTTTAATGTATTTTGGATAAGTTTACATTAGATGCAAGTGGCTGGTTACAATCCCATTCCATTATTTCCCTCAAGCTTTGATCACAAGATAGAACATTTTCATGAAATACTTATGCATATTGGTCGATTGGATTTGAAAGTTCAAACTTTCTCTTATCTAAATTAGTGTTTTTAAGATCTCTAATTGAGTGGATCAACCAATCATTTAGGTGTATCACCATCATTAGGTAGGATTTTCTTTCAAGTTTTCTTTCTCTCTTTTCCCAGGAAATTTATAACATAGGTCAAAGATCCTAATCGATACACCAAAGGGAGCTAGCCCTTACAATCTAGAGATTCAATCCACTGATTAGGTCACCCACAACCTAGGATTGTTTCCATATTTTAGTAGACTATGAAGGCTTTAAGCTACCTTCACAGGGGTGCAAGGCTGACTAATAATATTTTGTGGCACACTTGATGGGACCAGTAAGGAAATATTTTATAGATCTAAGGAATGTTGAAGCTAAAGCAAAGCATTTGCAATAGAAGAGAATATCTATCTTCATCACAAACTAAAGATTCTTCCAGTTGCAAATTTCATAGCATCATTCAAACAATGCTTTCATGCCAAAGGTTACCACAAGGTAAACAAGAAAATGTATTCCTTTTCAATTTATATCTTATAAGAGATCAATATTTAGGAGGGCAAAACCATATCCTCAAAAATAGTATTTGCCTCTTGGTCATCCTATTGTTCTAAGCACTACAATCCCCACTATCCAAATGGCCATCAAAAACTAGGTGTTTGTTCCATTCAATAAAGGTAGCCCACTAAATTTAGCCCAGTTTGATGACATTCTAGTGTTTACCTTCAAGAGTATCCCATTCTTCTTGGGAGAAAATAAAAAAACACCTATTGATCATATCCAAGATGTGACTAATCTCTATTCATTCCATAATGTTATTGAGGATAATGTTTTTATTATATTATTTGTTGCTTCCTTCAAGGAAAAAGCATTGAAATGGTATATAAATCTCCCATTAAATTCCATTTCTACCTAGGATGAATTGGGTGTAGCCTTAGTCAAGCAATTTGAGGACAAATCTGATCACATATCTTTAGTTGAGCAATTAACTGTCATAGTAAGAGCTCCTCATGAGTTCATGTCTAATTTTAAGCTCAAATTCCAAAATACATGGACCAAAATACCTATGTTGATAATTCCATCCTTTGAATATGCATTTTTTTACTATTTCAAAGCCCTTAATTCTGACATTAGTGTGATGATACAATCAATGAGTGGTACTACCTTGCAAGGTGCTTATGATGTTGTAATAAGGGCATAAAATATTTTGATAAAAGTAAGTAAGCTTTCTCCAAGACCTCCAATTCCTATATTTCTAGAAATAAATTCCATACCAGCCCCTCAAGTTCCCCAAGTTTCTCAAATTCCATCCTTGGCTCCTATTCCAGCACCTCAAGCTCAAATTATAGCCCCTACTAGACAAGTTAGTGAGATAAGAGAGTTAAAAATCTTGTTATAATCTTTTGGGAATGAAATAGTGAAACTCAAGAGATAGAAATATCATTCCAATAGGCCTTATCAATAACAAAATTAGAACACCTATCAGCCCTTCAAATATTAAAGGCCTCTTTATCAGGGTTTCAAATAAAATAGACCACCTTATCAAGCACAAGGAGCCATAACCCTAGATAATCTATATACTACTCTTGATGCTAATGTTCCTTCCACTTAAAAGGCCATTTTTCCCACCCCACCTTAAAACATGATGTAGGTTTCAGGTTGGCATCCCTCAAATCTCAATGATGCTCAAAACCAAGTCTTGGTATCATAGAACATCACTATACCAAAAATGACATAAGAAGAGTTTTCTTTTCAAGGAGGTTAGTACCAAGATATAGGTTTGGAATCATAAGGAAAGACTCATCAATTTCAAGGGTAGCTTGATGCTGTTAATGTAAATTGGCAAGTAGATGATCATGTTACTTTTACTCAAAGTGTTGAAACTAATAAATCAAGTGGTTAAGTTGCAGTTATAAATAGAGCTAAAATAAGAACCATTGAAGAGGCTCAAGAGTTGAAAAATGATTTAAGTACTCATAGGATTGTTTCTAAGAGTAAAAAATAGCAACTTTTTATCCCTACAACTCAAAAAAATCAAAATATAGAGGTCGGTAAGGTTCATCAACTACCTCTAGTTCGTGAACAACCAGTGCTTCAAAAGGTATAGCCAAATGTTAGTGGATATCATTTCAATATAGTAGATCAAATGAATAATTATAACATAAAAATTATCATTTGGGATTCCCTTTCCATTCTAGGACAAAAGGATAAGCTCATTAAAGATCTTTCAGCTCTCGAATTATCTCCAAAATTGATTGAGAAAGATGGTGTTATCTTGACTTATTTAGATCAGCTAGCAAAGCAACAGGTATAATAAGTAAATAAGATATAAAAGGTAGAAAAATGAGGTAAAATCAAAGAAAACTCCTCCTTTTTATCTTTATTTGAGAGTATGTGATACTTTGGTTCATAATTGTATGGTGGATAGTGGAGCTAGTAGTATAGTCATGCCTAAATAGATTGCAGACAAGCTTGGACTTGTTTATGAGCCAAACACTAAAGGAGTATTTAAATTATATGGGTCACCAAAAAATATTTTAGGCATCATAAAGGACCTAAAATTTACATTACATGCATGTCCCAATGTTACTATTTAGCAGTATGTTATTGTGGTAGATTTGCCTCCCTACTTTGCTATGTGCCTTTCAAGAGATTTCACCTCAAAGATTGGGGGATATTTATCAATTGATTGGAATTTTTTATTTTTTATAACTAGGTATGGTACCAAGGTAAAAATTCATTTTGATCCTATTACATTTTTTCATATGAATCCATATATGCCAAGTGTTTTGAATACTAACTATATCATCTCAGATGAAGTACTAGAAGCTAGTGAAGTAAAAAGTGAATCACCTTTGGATGGAGTTCCAAATTTGTTCCTTGATGATTGGGATTCCACTTTTCATTAACATGATCCTTAAAATTTGATTAAATAATAATGACTTGGTGTATATTGCCTTCATGAGATTGATGCACCAATTCTAACCATGGTCAAAGAGGATGAGTCTAATTAAGGTTTGTGGAAATTGTACTTTGATGGATCATGAAATAAGCATGGAACTAGAGCTATAATGATGTTTATTCTCCAAAAAATTGAAGGTATTTATGTTCTATTAAATTTTAGTTTGGTTGTTCAAATAATGTTGCTTAGTATGAAGCACTAGTTTATGATTTACAGTGGGTTAGGAAGATGAAAGTCAACAAATTATAGATTTTTGGTGATAGTGAACTTATAGTTCACCAAGTAAGAGGTTTAAATGTATGAAAAAAAAGATTTAAGTCTTACATGCATATAATATGGGACGTACTTAAATATTTCCAAGCTTTTGACATTCAGGCAATACCAAGAGGTGAGAATAAACATGCTGATAGGCTGGCTACTATTGGGTCCAATTTAGCATTCTAGTTGATATAAAAATTGAGAAAATTCAATCACATATAAAGGTGGTTATAAGGCCTTCTATTCCAAATAATCATGATAATTATCAAGTGTTCGAAGATGGAAATCAAATTGTGAGATTATTACAAGAAGAGGTAGAGTTTTCTTCAAGAAACCAATCAAAGCACTTACAGCAATATGGTGATCAGATTGTGCAGCTAAAAAAAAAAAAGCTACCCAAGATATTGGTCACACTTGAGAATATTTTTAGTGTTGATGATGAGCTAAGGAAAGAGAAGTCACCCTTGTCAACAAAAAAAGAGCACTATGCCAATGTAGAGATTACAACTGGTAAGATTTTGAAGTTGGGTAAGGTATGCACTCCTTCACAAAAGAAAGCTTTCATTGAGTTATGCATAAGTTTTGTTGATATATTTGCATGGTAGTATAGTTATCTCAAGGGATTTGATCCAATTTTGGCTCAACACACCATTGAGTTATAAGAAGAGACTAAACCAGTAAGATAAAGACAAAGGCCAATCAATCCTAAGTTTGAGCCTTTGATGAAAGCTAAGCTTCACAAGCTCATAGAATCAGCTATTATATTTCTAATCAAACACTCAACTTGGGTGGAAAACCTTGTTCTAGTATGAAATAAAAATGGTGAGATTCATTTGTGTGTTAATTTTTATGATTTGAATAGGGCTTCGCTTAAAGATCATTATCCATTGTTATCAATGGAACAAATTTTATAGCTTGTTACAATTTTAGAGAGATTTTTTTTGTTGGATGGATATAGTGGCTATAATTATATTTTGGTTAAAAAAGAGGACCTATTTAAGATAGCCTTCACAACTAAGTTGGGGACATTTACATATAGAAAGATGCCATTTGATTTATCTAATCCTGGAGCAACCTTTTAGAGAGTCATGGATATGGCATTCAAAGGCCTTATTAGTATGTTTATACTTATTTATTTGGATGATATAATAGTTTTTTCAAATAATGTAGAAGATCACATGGTTCATCTCAAGCAAGTGTTCAAAAGGTGTAGGCAATTTGGGATATCTCTAAATCCCAAAAAGTGTGTTTTTTTAGTTCATGAAGGCAAGCTTCTTAGACATGTTTTTTCAAAGCATGGTTTAAGAATAGATGATGAAAGGATTCAATCCATTCTTACACTTTCTTTTCCTTAGCATAAAAAGGATATGCAAAGTTTCTTTGGGAAAATTGATTTCATAAGGAGATATATTTCAGATTTTATCATTTTATCTAAGCCACTTATAGCCATACTAAAGAAAAATTAGAACTTTAACTGGTCCAAAGAAAGAATAAAAGGGTTTGATGAGATTAAGAAGGCCATAGCTAGTTATCCTATGCTTATAAATCTAGATTTCATGAAAGATTTCATTTTGTACACTTACGCTAACATGGACAACATTTCAAGCATTATTATGTATAAAAAGCATGAGGCTTTGGAATAGCCAATAGCCTTCTTTTTCCAAGGCTTGGAAGAGTATTAAATAAGGTATTATTTTATTAAAAAACCATGCCCTTTTAGTCATAAGATCTCTTAAGAAGTTTAGACACTTTTTGTCTAATAATAAGATACATCTAATGGTTTCCCATCCAAGCATCAAATATTTTCTCTTGAACAAGGATATAAATGAGAAGAGAGTTGGTTGGATAACCAAGGTCATAGAGTATGATGTGGAGATTAAGGTCACAAAGCTGATTAGAGGCAAAAGACTTGGTGAGCATATATATCAAGACTTGAAAGAGACTAATGAGGTTATTTTAGTGTCAAATGATGAAGAGATTACAACTATTCATACCTCACCTTCTAGTTGGTTGCATGACTTCGTAAGATATCTCCAACATGGTATTTATCCCTCTCATCTAAGTGTTTCAAAATGAATATATTTTAGGTTACAGTCAAATCCATTTTTGCTTATTGATGGTGTTTTACTCAAGAAAGATATCAATGGCATGTTGTTAAGATGTATACAATTAAGTCAAACTCAGAAATTGATTAAAGAATTACATGATAGACATGGTGGAGGACACTTTTTGCAAGAAAAACAACCCTTAAGATCATGAGAGGTGGATACTATTGGCCTAGTATATTTGGTGATTGTCATTCATGGGTTAGAAAGTACAAACAATGTGTTATGGTTATAGGGAAAGTGAAACTTTTAGCCTTACCTCTTCAACCAATTATGGTGGATCATCCATTTGTTCAATGGCATTAGAATTTATTGGTCTCATAAATCCTCCTTCAAGTTTAGGGCATAAATGGATTCTCACTACTACAGATTACTTCACACATTGGATAAAAGTAATAACATTGAAAGAAGCAAATGAAACCAATGTTCTAGATTTCTATGAAGGTTTGCTTACTAGATTTGGAGTTCCTTTAACTATTATTTTTTATAATTCAATGGATTTTGTGGGATATAGGATCAGCCAATGGGCTTCCCAACATGGAATTTATCTCAACACTTCATCAAACTATTATCCACAAGGAAATGGCCTTGTTGAATCTACGAATAAGAACCTATTGAGGATCATAAGAAGGACTATTGAAGACAATCAGAGGTCATGGCATCTCAATTTGAAGTTATCTCTATGGGTTTATAGTATAACCTACAAAAGATCAATAGCTAACTCTCCATACAAGTTGGTATATGGTAAGGAAGCAAGGTTACCCATTTCTTTTGAATTTCCAACTTTGGAACTAATGCATTAGCTTGAGTTGTTGGATAATGAGCCTATGGAAATTAGGTATGTTAAGATTATTGAGTTGAAAGAGATAAGAAATCAATCTATGTTAGTCATGGAGATTCATCAAGCACAAGTGAAGAGAACTTTTGACAAAGAAGCTTATTCACAAAGTTTGAAGGAAGGAGATTTGGTCCTCAAGTGGGATGATGATAGAGCTTAACCATGAAAGCACACCAAGTTTGATTCCATTTGGATTGGCCCATACACAATATCTAGTTTTAAATCACATAATTCCTTATATCTTGCAAATATTGATGGTCAAGAGTTTCCAATACCAATTAATGGGATACATCTAAAACATTGATATTGAAGAGAAAAGTTCCTTGTACATAGTTTGTTTTGATTTCCTCCAAGTGTTGTTCAAGCACAATAGTTTCATTATGTTTTGTTTCAAATAAGTTCTTATGTGCAAATTTGCTTTGTTAGTTAGTTTTCATGTTTCATGTGTTTAATATCATGTTTATGGTCTAAGCTTTCAAGCATAGCAGGCATGCTTCCTAGTTGAGTCGCTAGAATGTTGATAATTTTTCCCCCACAGGAAATAATAGATGTTGATTTAAGTATTTGAAAGGATCAAATTCTAAAGAGTACTTTGGGTTTTACAAGAAGAAAAGTTATTCTCAAAAGGGCAAAGATCATGTCAAAGTTCCACAGGGTTCAAATCCTTCAAACTTTTTGTTTGAAGGGTCACTAGGAGAAGAGGACCTTAGTAAAAAAACTTGAAGGTTCTTATTTTTTTAGGAGGACCATTGTCAAAATTTTGAGGGGAAATTCAAAAAACCTAAAGAGTCACTTTGTCAAAATTCCAAGGGTCAATTACATGGCAAAGTGCCCTAAGAAAATCTGAAAGGAATGAATTCCTTCAGACTTTTTATCTGAGGGAAATGGACTTAACATAATAGCTGAAGGAAATACAAGAAGGGACCTTTAAAATATTTTCAAAGGGTTATTAGCCCTTCAAAAAAGGACCATTTCAAGTTTCTAAAGGACATTTTTGATAAATCCAAAGGAATTTTTAGGGGTAAGTGTATGGTTTTATCTCTCCAAGGTGACACTTTGGGAAGGGTTTTTGAAGATAGAATTCCTTTGGAATTTTTTTCTGAAGGAAATCAATGAAGACAAAGGGCCACTTAATAAGTTCTGAGGGTCCATAACATTTTCTTGAAGGGCAGTTTTCATTTTTCAATAGGAATAGGGACCAAATAATTTTTTTCAAAAGGGTTTTTTGAAGGGATGAGTGGACTAAATCAAGAATCTTGAAGAGCACTTCACAGAAAAGGCCATTAATAAAAGCCCAAAGGGAATCTTCAAGGACACTTTCAATTTCTCTGAAGGGTTTGTGCCCTTCAAAAAAGGACTTAATAGAAAGGAAATGGTCTACTTGGAAAATGATGAAGGGTATGTGCCCTTCAAAAAAGTTCAAAATAGGGAATCTCGAAGGGTATGTTCCCTTTGAGAAAGTTCAAAACAAATTTTTTGAAGGGTTATGGCCCTTCAGAAAAGAACGTATAAAGGAAATAAAGATAAAGACAAAAACCCAGAATAATTCTTTCGAGCAATTTTCTCAAAAGAAAGGAGAAGTGAGAGAATAAACTTTGGATAATTTGTCTGAAGATTAATGCCTAAAGGAAATAAAAGGCCAAGGGGAAAGTGATAGACAAAAAGGTTGAATCAATTCTTTTAGGGAATTTTCTTGAAAGAGAAGAGAAACAAAATGTTTGAGAGAGATAGACCAAGCAAATAGTCATGGTAAATTTCTCTGATGAAATATTGACAGTGAAAATAGACATAAGCAGAAATGGATAAAGCCATGGAAATAAACAAGAAAGGCAAAAATCCCAAGGTAAATACATGCAGAAGAAAAGTCCATGAAAAATATAAATACAAACAATAGGACATGCACAAAAATGAAGAACTAGAAAATTTAAGTGATGTCAATAGCTAATAAATAGATGAACACATTCTATAACATGCAAAGTGGACTAAGACTGGATTAGACATGTCCAAGTGTAACTGTTTCAAACATGACACCTTCAGCTCTAAAAATGGAGACTCATTTATATGAAAGACTTAAGTTATTTAATGATGAAGAGCTTAAATGTTTTTTAAACATTCTAGTAGTTCAAGTGGAGTTTTAAATTTGATGTTGGCATTAATTTCATGCAAAGGGAAGCCTTTCAAACATTCTAGTAGCTAAATAGGAGTTCCATATTTGGAGGTGGGTGTGGATTTCATGCATGTTAAAATAACAACCCAAGATGAGCCCACCATCTATTTTCAATGCCAAAGGGTTTTTCATGCAATACAAAAGACAAGAAAAGACAAATTTAGAATGTTGTGATAACATAAATTAGACTTGGGATGAAGTGGGAGTTGTCCTCTTCTTCTATTTTCAACGCTAACCTCTTAGATGTTGTGTATTTTTCTATATAAGTTGGCTTTTTATCCTTGAATTGTATACCTCTTTTGGTAAGATCAAATTATGCCAAAGACTGAGTTTTGTAAAAAAAATTTAGATTCATATAAGGACTATTGTTTTTAGATTCTAGCTACTGGTATACTATATTCATGTCATTGATTTGCGTAAGTGATAGAGTTTTGTTCCTTGTCAAGTCTTGATTCTTACCTAGTTACTACTTGGTTAGATTATGCAGGTCATATTCCATGTTTAATGTCTTTTGGTTGAGTTTACAATGGATGAAAATGGCTGGTTAGTGCCTTCAATTAGGCATATTCCATCATTTACCTCAAGCTTTGATCACAATATAAAACCTTTTCATGAAATACGTATGCATATTGGTCAATTGGAGTTGAAAGTTTAGCCTTTCTATTGTCTAAATCAGTGTTTTTAGGAGCTCTAATTGAGTGGATCAACCAATAATTTAGGTGTATCACCATCATTAGATAGTTTTTCTTTCAATTTTTCTTTCTCTCTTTTTTGAGGTAGTTTGTAGCATAGAGCAAAGATCCTAATCGATACACCAAAGGGAGCTAGCCCTTAAAATCTAGAGATTCAATCCACTGATTAGGTCACCCATAGCTTAGGATTGTTTCCATGTTTTATCAGACTATGAAAGCATGAAACTACCTTCATAGGGGTGTAAGTTTGATTGACAATAGCTCCTTGGAAATAATTTGGTCAAAATTTTATCATTAGAAGCATAATCAAGGCATATCGCATAGACGGTTTGAAGATGTTGTTCAAGATCACCCTTGCCATCATCAAATGTGAACTTCGGTATAAAAAATCTAGTTGGCAAAGGGTGAAAAAAGATCTAAAGTGCAAGAGCATTATGAAACACATCTTGTAAATCTATAACATGTGAATACTTTGAAGCTTTTTATGCAATGTTTGTAATCTTTTCCTCTAAGGTCTTTATGACTTGAAGGAGGGATTGAATTGTAAGCCCAATGGGATTTTGATTAGCAATTTAAGTACTTGATAAAGGGGATAGAAACATGTTTTGAGTAGTAATAGGCATTGCAACTAGTATTTGTGTTGAAACAAATAGTAAGTTCATAATAGATGTATCAATAGTAGTTTCAGGGAATAAAGGTTAAAACACATAATCCATTCTCCCATTAGATGTATTGAGTTGCAATGTGTTCAAGCACTAATGTTTTTGAAATTTTGGCCTCAAGTATATTTTTAAAGATATTATCAATAAATTTAGGGTTTTTTGAAATACACTCATAAAACATTGAAAATGCATGCACTTGGTCATTTTCATTTGTTTCCATATTTTCATTATCAGAATCTTCTTCTTTGAAACCTTATCAACATTTTTTTCAATGTCAATATGGGTATAATCATGATCCAAGGTATGAGATCCCTCATTGTGTTGATACATATTGGATGGGTTGAGGGGAAGCTCAATATGTTCAATAGACACACCCCCAATCTAGGTTATGCCTAAGTTGAATGGAAAATGGTACAAATAAAAAATTAATAAGTGAAATAATATAAAACCCTAAGTACTTTAAAACCCTAGGAACAAAAAAAATTGCATTCACACAGATTGATTTCACCAAATGTTTAACCTTAACTTGGATGTGGATCATACTTGGATAGATAGGGTTAAGGATATAGAAATTATAGGGCACAATGGTGAATATCATATCTATAACATGCCAATTAATGTGGTAAACTCTGATGTACCATATGCTAAATTTATTAAACTAAAATAAGTTATTAATGGAAAGTACAATTATGTTATATAGTGAAATGATATAAAAGAGAGTACTGAGCTAGTTTTGATGTTAATGTAGGTTCAAATTTAGTCAAGGTAGAAATTAGGTAGGAATATATTTTTGGAATAATCATCAAATTCTAGATCTGGTGTCCCTAGCTCTCTAGATAGTTACAATGACTTAGGATGGTTGCATCAATTTTATTATCTAGATTCGACACCAATGTCCTATACAAAATATTAGCTAAAATAAGATGCAACCAACTTGATGATTATGGGTTTGGCTTTGCCTTCACTCTAGTGCATTCATATTTGGGGCATGGACTATCACTCTTGGTGAATTGTAAAAACCCTAGATTTTAATCTTCAATGTGACCTTGGGGGAAATGGGTCAATGGGCACATAGTGTCGAGCTGACCCATAATGACTCCATTATCAAAAGGCATTACCTACATAAGCAATAATTTAGAAGAAGGCCTTATACTCATGTAGTTCTCCCCTATGTGTTTAATTGTGTGTGAATCATGCAATGTATAAAAGTAAGTAGAATAATGACCTAGCTTATAACTTGAAAATATGACCTTATAACTTCTCCTTTAGTAATTTAGACTTGTAAATGTGTTTTACCTATGACTGGTGTGCAAATAGAGAATTTTTTATCAATTGAGTGATTAATAGAGTGCTTCTAATAAGTGTTTTGGTCTCTTTGGCCTTTTCTAGGTGAAGAATGAATGAGGGTTGATATTGCATTTATACCAATCTTATCAAGAGATAACTCACATTAAAACACTTAGGCCAACCACTGTAATACATTTCATTTTAAAAATGGATGAATTTAGAGTACTAGACACTTACATCGGGGTAGGATAATAACATGGAATCTACTATCTATACTGGATGTTAGTGTCCAAGGAGTAGGAGAATAGGTATAGGCTCACAACTTGTTGAGGTGTAAGATATATACATTTTAATCATTCTAGGAAAGATAGGATGTTTGTGTCATCAATTTAAGGCTTATAAAATTAGGATATAATCCAATGGGAAAAAGATAGATCTTATGTGAGGTTTGTGAAGTCAATACATGATATAACTAAGAGGAACAACCAAGGTCTGAGTTTGCTAAGTGTACAAGATTGAGGTGTTACATAATCACAAAATATCATCTACACTTTTGGAAACCATTATTTTATCAAATGATCCAAAACCATATTATCTAGATGGAAATATTATTCTATTCTCTTAAGAATGGCATGTTCCTTATAACCCATGAGACTCTTTTCCAACTTCTATTTTACTTCTTGATGCACTTTCTATATATGCATTGTGTAATTTTCTTCTTGGTAACTTATTATATGCATATTCAGTATACTTCTCAATTCACTAATGCATAGAGTTACAACCACAAATAATACAATGTGGAATCTTTATTATTGTTCTATTGGTTGAGTTTTTGTAAGCAAAATCAACTTGTGCTAAAAACATGTCCCACTATTTAGGACTATTCCCTATCAAACATCTCAAAATTTTACTGAGGTTTATATTCACTACTTTTATTTTCCAATTCACTTTTGTATTATATATTGAAATGAAACTCAACCTTGTTCCCATATTTCAACACACATTTCTCCAAAAGTGAAAAAAAAATATTATATCCCTATCAAAAACTATGATCTCTATAAATCTAGTAAACCTTAATACTTATTTGAAATCAAAACTAGTAATGTTTGTCACATCATTGTATACTTATATGCAATGAAGTGTGATATATTTGAGAATATATCAAAAAATCAAGAATATAATTATTGCCTCTTTGTGTCCTTAGAAACCCAAGATAAAATACATACTTATGTCTTCCCATAGTCTATTTGGCATTGGGAATGGTTGATACATGCCTACATTTTTAAGATTTTCCTTAATAAAGTTGTCAAACTCTAAAATATTCCACAAAATTCTTCACATTCACACTCATCTTTATCTAATATTAATTTTCACTTAGCTACACCAATGGTATATCCACACCAAAATGACCAGATAGTCCTCCACCAGGGGTTTCCCTTGTCAAATTTTATGTCACTGATCCTTGAGATATACATAATTATTGTCCTCTAAACAAAAAATCATCTTATAATAATAATTATAGCCACACATTTTTATCAATTATAGTTGGTATCTTTCACTCTTATAAATAATATCTAAAATAAATAGCTTACTCATATAATTCCCTCATTAAATCAAATCTAACTACCTATACTCTTATATTATTCACCACAAGAAATATTATATTTAATGCATCTATAAGCCTATTAAAATTTCCAATAATATTATTCAAAACGCATATAAATTTAAATAAGTGTAATCAATTTTATATGATTTTAGTTTGAATTACTTTGGTTGTTTATAAATTTTAGTGCATGACGATCCATGTATAAAGTAATTCCTATAGAAATAACTAATGCCTCCACTTATTCATGGCCTAATGATAAATTAGAATTATTGATCATAATATGAGTACTTTTGATGAGAATCATTCAACTTAGTACTAATTTAAGAAATGGGCATGCCTTCTTGACTCAAAACCTTTCCTATCATTACCCCACTAGCATCACAATAAACTTAGAAGAATGTTTTTAAATATAGGAATGTTAACAATGGTTGTTTCATCACCTTATTATTAAAAATATAAAAACTAATTTTAGTTACAACTGTCCATTTTAATTCATTCTTATAACCCTTCATTATTTTTATGATTGGTGCACATATATTGATCAAATTTATAATGAACTTCCAATATAATCTTACTAAACCATGAAAAAGTATTCTTCAAACATGTTAATTGGTGATAACCAGTCAACAATGTATTTTATATTTTTTGGGTCCATGCTTAGCCCATTATGTGAAACCAAAAATCTTGGCCAAGTATACCAAATCAGACTTCATAAAATTGCAATTTTAAAGTTGACCAAAATCTTCTTTTATTTCAACTTTTTCAACACTTTTCTCAAATGAAACAATTGATATTATTTTATTTTAATAAAAATAAATATGTCATCGAAATACACAATAAAAAAAAATACCAATTTATGGCTTCAACACTTCATTCATGAGTCTCATGAATGTTTTCTATGCATTTTCCAATGTGAATGGAATCACTTGACACTCATACAATCTATACTTTGTCTTTAACACAATCTTTCACTCATCACCTTCCTAAATTTTGATTCAAATATTTTATTTAAATAAATATTTGTGAAATAATTTTCTCCACTAAAATAATTAATTCATTTAAACTAGTGTAAACTTGTATTTTATTTTAATCTTGTTTATGGCTATTTAATCGATACATAGAGAACATTCCCCAATTTATTAGATGATACCACTATTGGAACCGCACATGGGTTCAATATTTTTCTTATTAAAACTTTCTCTAATAGGTCTTGTATTTTCTCTTCAACCCCTCATTATCCATAGATTTCAACCTATATGTTTTCTTGTTTCAAAAACTATATCTTGGTATCAAATCTATGTGATGGCTAATGTTCCTTGTGGGCGAAATCCATCTATTATGTCCTTTGAAATGATCTTATTATACTTACTTAATAAATTATTCACTTCATTTGTATTTTTCACTCACCTTATATGTTTTAAAAACTTTCATAGGTTTTAGAATGAAATATAAACATGTTTTCTATTAATTTACCTCCTCCAAAAAATGTTTTCTAATTCTTCTTCTTTATCCTTCAATAGATTTAATGTATATTTAAATTCACTCTACCATCAATCACGTCCTTTATATCAAAATAACACGGTATAACCAATGACACATGAAACCATACAAATAATTTCACACAAAACTTCATTCTTATATGACCCAATCTAAAAATTAACCATACATTACTCATTCATTAAAATGTAAAATCCCTTTTGTAAGAAAGACATATTATATGGACTAGAAGGTATAAATTTTTTTATCCCAAGCTTCTCTACCATCTCATTAGATAAAAAATTATTATTCCTACTAATATAAATAATAACCTTATTAAATTTACCTCTATATTTAAAAATAGTTTTGGAAATATTATTTATTTGCATTTGTTCATTCTCCTTCTTAGCTAGTTTATCAATACCTTCTTTATCATGAGAAAACCTCTATATTCTATTTATTCCATGTGATTTTATGATTCAAAACTTTCTTCATTCACTTATATGATGTAAAAGTTAGCCTCATTTATATATAATTATAATTTATAATGCTCATGGACATTCAAAGGCTCTATACCCAATGTTTCTAGACCAAAAGCATGAATTCATGAATCATCTACCTCTTCCTCTACTATAACATCATATTCATACGGAAGGATATCCTATCATTATTTTTTTATGAATATTATTTTGATAAATAATGGATTCTACCTCATGAATATTTTGTTCTATTTTAGTATTTTCTTGACCTTTTCCTCTTGAAAACCTCATTTTACCTATATTTGTACTTTATTTTCTCCTTGATAACTTCTCTTCTTTCTTCAATGTCTATTGATAGGCTTTTTATATAGATCACAACTTGATCATTACAATTTTTTTAATGGAAATATGAATACCATTCACATGCCTTGAGATATTTTCTTCATCACATTACAAATGAATAAGCCTAAATTTTGAGCTTGTAAAAACCCTTTGTGTAATCATTTAAACTCAACTCTATTTTTACTTATTAAAAAAAACTCAACTAATAATCAAAAGTTAAAATTTACCTTTCAAAATTTTAACCATCCTATAAAAAGTCTTGATTCCCTTGTCCCCTCCTCTAATCAATTCTAACTACATATGAATGCACCATAAGGATGCATGTACCTTTATATTGGTACAATAAAAATTCACTCTCTCTCTATCATCCATTTTATCATATTCAAATTATTATTCCAATATATTATCTACTTAATAATATCACCAGGGCATAAATTTATTGAGTATCTAGGCATGAGTAACCTTGTAATTCCCTTCATCTTAAAATGGTATTAAATAATTCATCAAATAACACTTCAAGTTAAAATTCTTGGGATTCTACTTCTTCATCATCAAAAATAGTTCATCTACATTTTATAGACTTTAAAGCATCCAATCTATCTTATATTACTCTTAATATCTCTACCAAGTATGAAACTCTTGGTGTTATTCCTTCTCTTACATAGTGTGATCCTATATGTGTCATTTATATTCCTCATAATTCTCATTAATGTAGTATTTTTTCATAACTTTTAACTAACTAAATTATCACCTCACACACTGAACCAAGCAAGACACACCTTACTCTGATACCATTAAATTATGTATATGAGAATGAAGGGAACAATTTAATGGTTTCCTTATTCCATAACTCACCAATGGTATGAGACACACCCTAAACTATGGATGAGAGGAAGAAGCCTACCTAATGGGATATATGTCAAATCAATACAATGAGTATAAAACTCTCTCAAACATACATCTCAAGCTCTATGGATAAACCAAAGGCCCTCATCAGGCTTATGATCATGTATATGTTGTATCATAATTTTGATGGAGCTATACCCATGCATATTATATCTATGTGTTAGTTTGTGTTGGATCAAGAAACAGTATATGATATGGGAACAACTTATTCATGATTTTTATGGCATTTTGAGATGGGGTCAGTAGATGATGGACCCTATTATTATATTTTCTCACTAAATATAAGAGAGGTTACCCACATAAAAACTAGTAGGATTACCTTATGTGGTTGATGATATTATCCCATGAGTGAGGATATAGGCTGAGGACCACATTGTTTTAGTGATCCCTTATGTGCCTGCATTAGAGAATATCAAATAGGATGAGATAATGTGTATACCTTATATAGGCACATTGGATGTGTGTCCATCTTGGCCAACCATGGTGTAGGTGAAGGTCCAAATTTGGATTAATATACATTACACATGGTGGGTTGAGACAAATTCATGTCACCATATCCATGATAAATTTGGACTTACACACCCTAAAACATATTCATTTATCCCAGCTTATTGGGCTAGATATGTAAGGAAATCATGAGGAGTGGTATAATGATGGGTACAAACTATGGTCTAAGTTATGAGACCTCATTAGTCAATTATGACTATACAATGATGAAGGTTAAAAATTATAGTGTAAGGATAGGGTGGAGGTAGGATGGTGACTGCCATGTCATATTAGTATAGATATCCCCAAGTAGGCCTAATGAATAACTAGACCATACAGAGATGATAACACAAATATAATTTGAAGGTTGTAGTGGTTTCATGGGGAAGATGGATAGGATTCACCACAACATAACCATTAAAAAAATGTGTCCTAGGTGGTAGAGGTGATGGTACTACTGTAGATATGTAAATTTTTATGTTTATGCTATCAATTTTATTTTTATAGAGGTAGAGATATAAATGATAGGTACTGATGATATATATACTATAAATTTTGATATATATATGAGAGATCTAATATCAACTTTGTTTGAATTTTTCAAATAGGATATCAGAGGATGCATGTGGAGGAAAATAGTTGAGGTAGGACATCATTATTTTTTTGACACTATTTTAACTCAATCGATATTATAGTGATGCTTAATCCCATATCACTTTTAGCTAGAGCACATGCTAGCTAGTTTAGATTGGTTAGAGAGGCTACTAGGGATCTCTATCAAAGTGAGCATGTTTCAGCTCAGGCAGTAACACCAATAGGAGTAGAATGAGATGTGGTGGTGGTGTGGAAAGCATTAGCCAAAATAGGGCCATGCACATGGCTATAATTGGATGAGTGGAAAGTCAACAAACATAGGTGGATTATTTAGAGTGAGCTTTCATATTATTTGATCTAGAGCTTTCATTGGTGAGAATGCTAACTCACCCACATGGGTGAAGTTGATAAATAGGCTTATGCCCTACATCTTTTTACTTAAATGTATATTCTGATGTATCTATGATGTAACAAAATGTATTATATAGAAAATTGAGACATTTATATAGAGATATATTTGTGAATCATTAATTTATCTACATGTATATAAATAATGTTATGAGTTATTTTATTTTTAGCATGCATTTATGTTTAAATATCATGCTATGGTAAAATGTGATGCATTGTGTTGTATGTTTTATTATTTTCTATAAAATGTGACCAAAATCATGGTAAAAAATAACAAAAATTAAAATGATAAAAATGAATATCATAAGTAGATATGAAAATCAGCAAATAAAAGATGTAAAAATAAGATAAAATGAATGTAAAATAAACCCTATGTAAATCATAAAAAAAATGAGATGTGAAAAGCATTGAAACTAAAAATTTAAAAATCACATCAAAATATTAGACAAAGAAAATCATATGTGAAAAATAACTATTAAAAAAATCCCAAATAAGAAAATATGAAAGATAATCCAACAAGGCTATGTGGAAAAATAAAATAAATGTTGTCATCCAATGTAAGACAAGTAAAGTCAACTTGAATCAAACTTAGATAAATACCAAAATTATTGTAGAATACATCTAATGTAGGATAAGTAAATTCAACTTAAATCAAACAAAGACATGATGAAAATAGGCCAAAGATATGTGTGAAACAATAGGATCGATGCTTGTATTAAAATATGATGTAAGAAATCACAACCATTTAGAGGCATAACAATGATGAATACGATGGTGTGGACATGTATGGTGATAGGCATTTATGAGGAAGGTATAGTTGTATTCAATAGGTCTTACAATGTAACCCAAAAATTGAAAATCTGTGTGTTATAAATGATAGTTAAAAGGTTAAATCTAAAAAAAATAGATGGGGACCTAATCAACTAAAATATAAATTCATCAAGAGGATATTGAGAAAGATATGGTGAAAACTAAATGAATTAAAGGGACCAGAAAGGTGATGTAGAGATCCTTAGTGAAGACTAGACACTCTAAACATGTGGGCAAGGCTAAGAGCTATCAACATAAATGACCTAGAGAACTCCATCTAGAAAGTGTGAGTTTGAGCTAAAAAGTGAAGTATGTAGATCATCCCATCAATGATATATTCATGAAAATTAAAAGGATCTTACCTTCCCATAATGCGTTCCCCAATCCTTGAGACCCATTATAGAGTCGTTGTTTACTTTAAATATTGGGTACTTGTGTCATAAAGTAGGTGGTACTAAAAATGTAAGAAGATGAAATGATGAAATGAGACTTCCTACACTAGTCAACTGGCCTACCACACCCCAATGGAGCTCGGATCTATCATGAAGCCAACTATAGAGTTTTATATTTGACTAGAATATGATATGTGCCAAAAATATTATATTTTGGTGTCATCTAAATTTTAAGTTTTATTTTGAATTTTAACATTATCATTTCTTAAGATTTAGGACTTTTAAATTTTTATATTTTCCTTCTTCATATGGATGTGGAAAAAATAAACATGGGTGATATAGATAACTAAAAAAATAAGGCTTATACTTAACCATTAGAGAGGAGAACCTAAATATCATGGTTCTTAAAATAATCCTAGGCATTCCCCATGTGAAAGTGTACAAACTTAAAACTAACCTAAGTGTGCCTCAAATAAAAGGAAGAGGGAGAAATGGGAATTGTATAAGATCCATCCATATAATAAAGGTGACACAATGAAAATATGCTAGTATCTAACCACAACAATGGATAACTTTGATTCAAAAGTGACTAAGATAGAAGAGGGATTTGAAGGTACATGGTAATGTAAGTCAAATCATGGAAAAGGATCCCACATTATGGAAATACTATGAAATATGGTAATTGTGTCACTAGATAATCCATACTAACCTACATAGGGTTTACCACAAGCATTGATAATATAAATCATCCCAAAAGAGAAGTGTAAAAAGAGGCTAAAGGATTACAAAGAAACTAAGGAAAACTAAAAAATGGTAAAATTGTGATAAAATAAACATGGGCGTGATACCTAAGATGGCTAAATATAAAGTAATTGAAAAATAAAAAATTCAAACCCAAAGGTGTTACCTAAGATCCATAAGGGAAGCTAAGGTTGATTGTAAAGTGATTATAAATGATATAAAGCAAAATTACATGATGAAAATGTAAACTATCATGACATAAGAAATATATGTATAACAAACATCACATATGGTAAAAAATAATAATATGAAATAATTATTTTCTCATAAATTCCTTTAAATATGCTAACATGCATCATCAAAAACATCTATTATATCCTGTTCCAACTACTATGTGGCTTAGATCATCATATTTTCTACTCATTTTGAGAGGCATGCTAGGACTACATAGTGTATGATCTCTAAGCAAAAAGTAGGTATAATGAAAGGATGAGATCATGGGTCCTCTTGATGAGAATAATAGATACAATGGAATATGTGGTGTCATGGCACACACATATTTTGATATAAGTAATGGCTCTAGTCATATGGGAGGCTACTTCTCTATCCTATATGGACCATGTGAGTGCTTCTAGTAACTTTGAGGAGGGGGCCTAAAAAAGACTCTTAAATGTTGTTTGATCCATCTACATCTATATGTATGATGTGTAGAACATTGATTCCAAAAAAATATAGTTCCTTGTGTTTAAGGATATAATCAAGTGTAATATTTGGTGGTGGCATGTTTGGTAGACTAGGAAACTTAACTACTTTGAGACAAAGTGCATCAAGGTACTACTAAAGAGAATGAGAGTGAGATGGATAATGTCTACTAGTCTCATAGAAGTAACAAGATCACTTGGGATTAGTACTGAGGTGGTAAAAAATCCATGGTGGGAGCTAGGCCTTGTAGCTTGTTGTGCTAAGAACATTTTATAATCTCTACACTCTTTAGTTGAATTACCAGATACCTTATTAAACTCATAATACAATTCATCCTCTTATGTGCCTGGGAGTGGTGTCAGATATAAAATATTTGGAGAATCATAATGGGGTTTGTCTAAAACCTTGTCAAAATAATCATGTATATCATAACATATAATGGATGATTTAGGAAGTTGATTTTTATTTATATATCTTTGGTAAGCTCTGTATTGTTGTTGTTAGTGACTGTATACTGTGGAATAAAAATGTTGTTATTTATTTGGGATATATCCTCTATATAGACCATAAATGTTTTTACAACATCCCTGGAGGAAGTGATCTTTAAGGATCATAAAATATATCAAACTGGTAGGGTTGAGTCATGTATCAATCTTCAAGTATGCTCCAAAGAGGCTCAAAAGTAACGAGAGTTGTATGTGAATTAGAAACTAGAATACACTCCACCCGATACCTATCAAAATAAATTGAATGAAGAATAAAATTATGTAAATTATAAGGATATATGGATTGAATGATATCAAGTAAGTTAATTCTAGAAGATGAAAATTACTTGAAAGAATTCTGGAGAGAGGAATGGTAATAAATAATTTGTGTATCCTTATCTTAGGTGTATCCAAATAAGTATGGGTTGTCTGGAGTGTAACCATCATCATATCAAGAGTGGTAAGATCTATGTTAAAGGATTATAACGTTATGTTTTTAGGGAATATATGGGAAGTGTGATCTTTAGGAATGACCATAAAAGAAACAAAATCATCAGTCAACTTGTTGCAAGAATGAGGTTGTAATGAGGGAGGTTACTGAGTTATGATGTTAGATGGTATATATAAGGTTTTTATTCTTAGAATAATCTCATTAGGATTGTCATCATTGTATGTAAGTACATTAGGTGGGATATTACTCACAAGCTCAAGGTGGTCACTATAGCTTCTATTTGAATTGATAAGATAATTAAAATATTTATATTCATGGGAAGGAATGCTAAGTAGAGGATCAAGGGTTGGAATTTTAAAAACACCATTTTCTTAGAATTTTTAAAAATACCAAGGGTTAATATGACCTTTAATCATGTAGATATAACACTTATAATTAAATTTTATGTATTGGAATGTAAGAGACTACAAACCTCATATGATGTGTCCAAGGGTGGCCAAGAAAGATGTTATATGATAGAGAAAAGTTGAAAATAATAACCTTGATTCTAACCATGACAAAAGTTACCATGATAAGGATCTAATCACATCTTAATGGAGGTATTTATCTTTTTTGATATCATTGGCATGGGTTTTGGGTAGATTTAATGTCGCATTATGAGTATGTGGAAGTTTTTATGAATTCTAAGGAGTTGACACAAGTTTCAGAGCCTTCATCTATCAAGGCTTATTTAAAAATAATATCATGAACTTGGATATTAATGAAAAATCAAGGATTATCTACATGAAGTAATATTTATTCAATTATCATATATGTTATAGGAAAATATAAAGAGTGAGAGGCATTCGTAGTCTGATCACCCTATATAGAGATATCTTTGCATTATTGTAAAATGTTTTCCTTAGACTAGGGGAAGGTATATTCTTACCCCATATGTGGTGGTTGAGGAATGTTCATATTAAATAATAGTTGCACGAGACATTTTTTGTCATGTGTATAAGTCATCATGAGCTTATAAAATAAAATTTGAGATGGGAACTTAGAAATTTATTCTATGGGTCATATTCCTCAAAACCATTGTGATCTAGATAAGACTGTAAAAGTGGGATTGAATTCTGAAATAGATTAGCACAATAAGAAACAAACTTGTACTAAATTTGATTTATAACAAAATCATATGGTCTCAAAATTTATAATATAGTTGAAGAAGGATGAGACAATAGTATTGGCCTTGCCATTGTAATTGGTTGAATAGAGGCTTCAAAAATAAATTATATCATCCTGACCATTATATTAGAATAAGAATTAGATGTAGTTTAGATTATATCATCCTAAAAATATATAGTATAGAAAAAATAGTTAATGAAATATATTATATTTGAATGGTTTATAGATTTGGACCTTATATGGACACATTACACTATACCGAGTTCGATGATACTATTGAAATTGATGTATTGGGAGAAATAAAGTGCACTAGGTTGGTTGATACATGTGAAGGTAGAAAAATATATTGGTTTGGTTGGTATAGTTTTGAAAGAATAAAACTATACCAGGTTGTTCGATATAGTTAGGCAATTTGAAAGCATGCAAGTTTTAATTAATGAATATTTGACACTTGAAAGAAGATGTGAAATATTATCCTAAAATGTTCTATAAGTAGGATAAGGAATACAACTCTAAAGGGGTTAAGGAATGATGTAAAACAGTTCCCACTTCATCTTCTTCATACTCAAAAAAAAATCTTCATTGTTAGAATAATCATGATTAACCATGGTTTCAAAAAAAATTACAGTTGGTTGATAATTGTGCTTTTTAAGCTATTGATTATAAGTGTGGTTTAGAAGTGGAATGGAGTAGATGATAAGGGAAGCATTAGATTGGTGAAGTGCATCATGTTTGACCTTGGAATCATGAGACTTAACCACCTTTTCATAGGCTTGGTGTCACTCTATGATCATGGCTTCATGATCAATGTTTGGAATAAGCAATAATTCAAAAGTTAGATATTTGAGTTATTTTCAAGAATCATGGGAATGACCCTAATTTACATGGAGCCTAAAAAAATTGAGGGTAATACCAATGAGCACTAGGACAATAAGTGTCAAAATTTATGTGTGAGGGTCTAGGAAGGCATTTCCTAAGCTCAGCTATAAATGAGGCCGATGGATTTCATAATTGTTAACTTGTGGAGGAGGAGGATGCTGGAAGGGACTTATTTTTAGAGGTGGGGAAAGAGTCACTTCATCAAAGCTTCTTAGTAGAATAACATTGATGGTTATTTTATAATCATAAGTGTCAAAGACACAATCATATGTATTATTCTTTATTTTAGATCTCATAAGCATTCGAGTTCCAAGCTTGGTTTGGGAAGGCTCTAATTGTCTTATGGGTAAAGATTGATGTTTATCTTGATCTAAGGCTTCTTCCAATGATTTTGGAGAAATATTACTAACTATATGTCATTATTTTGGATTTAGTACATTGGTTAAAAGGTGGAAGAGGTTGTCTTTTAACATATCATGTTCCTATTTATTGGCTAAATATTTCCAATGCTTGATAATGGCCTGAGTAGTCTCATTGTCTACTTGCTTCTAATTAATAAAATAAGCCAAGCTATTTATGTTACATCGTTAGATTGAAAATTTTGAACCAATATTAAATAAGTCTTCCAATCTAGAAATGGAATTAGACTTTAGTTTATAGTACCATTCTAAAGCATCACTAGATAAGCTTTTGGCAAGTAGCTTGATAGTGGCAAATCTGTTAAGTATAATCCAATATTTATAAAGGTTAAAGTCTCTACACTTTCACAATCCATGACATTATATAGCTTTTTCTAGAAAAAACTATGTGAAATTTTGATGCTCAACATTTTAGATCCTCTTTTTTTATCATTCAATAGGAGAAAGAATAATTTGGAATAGCATGACCCAACAATTATTTAAAGCATAAGGAAACTAGTCGTTGCAAAAAATTTCTAAATAAAATTAAAATAGTCATCACTAAAAAAATTCTAAATTTGAAAAAATAAACCAATAAATAAAAATAAAGATTATTTTTTTAAAAATCCAAAGAGTGCTAAATTAATTAGTTAGCATCAAATAAAATTAAAATAAATTAAAATGAAAATGAAAATAAAATTATGAATAAACACAACATATATCCTAAATATTTTAATATTATGGTTACAAATAATTATCAAAATATTAATTATTATAATAATAACCTTAACCAAACTAAAAATCTCCAAGACTTGCTAAAAACACATGTTTTTAAATGAAAAAATTAAGATCATTTAATGAGGTCAAATTAAAGAGAAAAAAAGAAAGGAACAATCAACCAAATCAACCTAAGAAAGAAATCACTAACACCTATACACCAAAGGTTTCTAAGCATGACTTATTCTAAACACTTCATCTCTATTTAAGTTAGATGGGTGTTTCAAGATTTCAAGGACCTCTCTTAACTTTCATATTTGAAATTGATCTTCAGCAACAATGACCCTAGCCTCTTCTATATTGATAGCATGCTTGTTCTTAGAAGAGTGTTCAGCTAGAGATGACTTCTTTTTTCTTTAAATATGAATGATTGTTGCATGTTCATTAACTCTATTTCAAACTAACCTTCCTATTTCCCCTATGTAAGGGATTCCACAAGATAAATTTACATGTATACTCTACTACGAAGGTTAGGGTCTATATGGTCCTTCACCAAGCCCAAAGTCATACGTAGATTATTCATTAGAAGGAAAGTAGATTTAACAATATGTCATTTGAGAATTTTATTTAACTTTTTGGAAATGCCTTCAACATAAGGAAGATAAGCCCTAGGTTATTCTATTAAGGTCACATTAGTTTTATCTCTATTAAAATTTTCTTTAACTTATTTAATAACTTTAGCTATTTGTCTACTTGAAACCCCATTCAACTTTAAAACATCTCTTAAATGCCCAATTTGTTGATCAATATAATCATTGTCACATAATTTGAAAGCCCTAGTGATCAAATTTCTTAGAACCCCCATTTTTTGAGTTGGATGATGGTGGGAGGAGGCATGAAGGTATAGGTCTGTATGTGTCCCTTTTATATAAACCTTTCTAGCTAAAGTGCCATCATATTTTCTTGAAATGAGGACACACATCCAACTTAAATAAAGATGAAGGGCTTGGAATAAGTTATGCTTGGAAACCTTTGGTGGATAGGTGTTAGTGTTTTTTTCTTAGGTTGCTTTGGTTTATTGTTCCTTTCCTTTTTGCTCTTTAATTTGACCTCATTTAATCATCTTAGTTTTTTTCATTTAACGACATGTTTTTTAGCAAGTCTTGGAGATTTTTAGTTTGTTCAAGGTTATTATTATAATAATTAAGATTCTAATAATTATTTGTAACCATAATATTAAAAAAATAGGATACATGTTGTGTGTTTATTCATAATTTTAATTTCATTTTTATTTTTATTTTAATTCCAATTTTAATTTTTTTAATTTTATTCGATGTTAACTACTTTATTTAACACTCTTTGGATTTTTTAAAAACATGAATTATTTATTTTTATTTATTGGTTTGTTTTTTCAAATTTAGAAAAAAAATAATCAATAGTTATTTTAATTTTATTTAGAAACATTTTGAAATGGCTAATTTCCTTATGCTTTTAAGAACTATTGGCTCATATTACTCCACATTATTCTTTCTCCTGATGAAGGATCACAGAAGAGGATATGAAACATTGAGCATCAAATTTTCACATAGTTTTTCCATAAAAATTTATATAATTTATAAAGGTTATCAAAGGCATTCAAGGACAAATCAAGATTAGTGGATCCATTATAGGTGATCATAGGAGTGATGCCACCTATGCCAATGTTTATAATTTGAGGGGCTAAGGGTTCACTTTGGATGTGTTTGATGACCATGTTGTAAAGTGGTGATTGCTTAATGAGAATACCATTAGAATATCTAAGGAGGGGAAATTGGGGCATTTAGATTTGGTACTCCCCACTGAAGTTGTTGATGTTGATTTTGCATTTGCATCATTTGAGCATAATTGTCAACTTCAATATTAGCCATTTAGGTAATTGCTTGTAAGATGATTTGAATAAGATTGAAATAATTTTGGTTAGAGGTGGAGGTTTGAGCATCATGTTGGGATGTGCTAGAAATAAAACTAACATTGGCATTAACATTGGAAATTTGGCTAAGCCTACTAAAAGAGAAGCCCACCATGTTATTATAAATACTAGGCATGATGGATGAATAAAAAAATGAGGAAGATGAAAATTCATTTGTCCTAAGTCTTGTATAAAATTTATGAATATGAAAGGAGGAAATTATTATGAGATGCCATTATGATATGATAGGCAATAAACTTTATGTTCAGGGTTGTTATAATCAAAGTCCTAGCGAGGTTATCTTCAGATTGTTCTAAAATTTATTCTATAGAGGAAGAGATAATATCAATGGTGCTAAGTTGTTTAGTGTGGTCAATTTAACATTAATTATAAAATAAACTATATTGGGTTGGTTGATATAGTTTTGAATTGAAACTGGATATATATAATAGTATAAGGTTGGCTAAAACAATATGGTATAGAAAATATTTGTATTAGGTTGGTTGATATAGATGGTAGGAGATTGGTATAGTTAAAATGTATCAAGATGGATGGTGTAGTTAATAAAACACATAAAAATGTATTAGGTTAGTTTATTCATCTGTCACATAACACATAACAGTAATGGGATGGATGATACAGTCTCAAAGAAAATAAATTAAGCTAATAATTTAACTAAAAAACAAATAAATCAAAGCAGGGAGGTATGAATACAAAGGGTGTGTTTGAATTATAGGCTCTTAGATATATTTATCCCAAGCATAAATAATGACCAATATTTCAATGTGATTAACTAAAAATGATCCCACCATACTATAGTTGGCCACAAGGCCACTAACTACAAAGGATACCACCATCTGGTAGTTACATTATCTTATCTTTGAAGTATGTTGAGAGTAACTTATTGAGATTAATTGATTATAGATGCACAAAAAAATAAAACATCTAAAAGGATTCATAAAGCCTAAAAAACACAACCTTATGAATTTCTAAAATACCATGAGGTACAACAAAACTAATGTTTGTGTATAATGTTGTCTAATGGCTTGAGTATTGGGGTAGTACCACTCACACCATGAATTAGGTAAAATTGATGATCGCTTGGATAAGAAGACAACTCATATGAGATTTAAAATGGTTAGAACTTATTTTTAAGAAGATAGGATGAAAATGATTCAAATTGAAAGTGAAATTTATAGCATGTAATAAAATAGACAAACACTTAGAATGGTATCAAGCTCGTTGATATATTCAAAAGTAAAATTTGCTCAAAAATAATTATATCAGGCATGATGATATCATTAAAAAAAACATATAAATTTATTTTTATGGTTCATATATTTTTAAAACACATAAAATGGTATCAAGCTAGCCGATATAGTTGGCAAACAGATAGGAAATGGTACCATGCTAGTTGATAAATTTGGTAAAACTAATAAACAATATCAGGATAGTTCATAATTGAAATAAAATATATATATGATTATTTTGAAATTTTCACTAATAATTATAAATTAAAAATATGAAATTGATCCAACCAAAGGATGGATAATATTCACATCAGGTTCACCAAAATGTATGCATTGGTTAGGATGACCTACAACTATCCTCTTTATCTCAATGTATTATGACTCAAATAAGGTCAATTAAATAAAGCCTAGGTATAATTGTATGAGTGAAAAAGTACCAATGATATACATATATCTATCATATGGTAACCTACAACAAAATGTTCAAGAGGAAAGGTGATGTAGGGGCATCACTCAGGGAAATAAGATGACAGCAAGTTTTATCCAATTCAAGTGAATGGAGAGTCAATAGGCTTATTTAGGGTGCATAATAATTTTTAGGAGTCTAAAAAATCACTATTTAATTTTTTCCAAGTTCTTAGATAATACCTAGGGTCGTTAGAGATTCAAATTTGAGTTTCCTGCCAAATTGCACAATTTGAAATTTTGAATATTTTGGTATAGGAAGGATGTTTTAAGATTTTTTCAAAAGTTAATTAAGGTGTCAAATGGATATTTAAAGTTAATAAGTACCCTTAGTCTTATATTTTTGGTCTTAAAACATATTTGTACAAAATAACATATCTTGGTGTTTGTGTCAAGGGCAGTACTCTTGAAAGTGATTGCTCAAAAGGTAGTTATGGTGGTTAGATGTAGTATAAATCTTGTATGTTTGGTTTTTAGATTTAGTTTTGATATTTAATTGAATATAATGGCTTAATACCATAAAATAAATAATAATAATCTTGAATTTTTATGTAAGGTCTATACCCTGTTGTCTTAAGTAAGGCAATTGTGAATGATTGAGTTTTTGCATGATCAAGGAAAAGAAGTTTAATAGTGAGTTGCTTTTGGTGTTAAATATATATTAGTGTGTGGAGGAGTTTAAAACCATATTAATTGATTATATACATGGAAAAACTTTTTGGAGGATATTATGGCAAAAAATAGTTTTCAGAACCCTACATATATGATTATGTGCACATTTTGAACCAAGAACGTGTTGTAAAGGGTGAGCTGAGTAATTGTTGTGTCAATATAACAATTAGACAAGGTGAATATAATTTCCACAGGGCTTAAATAATCCTTGAATATTATTTTAACCTTCTTTGAAATGAATAAGAGTAGATTCAGAGCTCTTGGGTCCTGCAGACCCTATTAAACCTAAAGCTAGGGTTTGGGAAGTGAAAGCCTATTTTAAGACATTTTAACCATTAAAAAAACCCTAAAAATTTTCATTTGGTTGGTCTCAATTATGGAAAAAATAATTTATTATTTTTGGATCAATTTTGTACTTGTACAAACCAGGAGATAGGATTGTGTAAGGTTTTGTGCATAAGAGACCTAATTAGGCCTAACAATGGCCTAGAAGAGGATAGTAAAGTGGTTGAAAAGAATAATTAGGGTCTAAAAATTTATGGAGATCAAAATCATGATAGAGGGTAGCATAATATTATATTATTTTTTCATTTTCCATCCCTATGGAGCTGTATAAGTAGGATTTACCTATAAAAAGGCTAATAGGAGAGGATTGTGTAAAGGGAGAAGTAAAGAAAGGATAGAAAACAAACCAAGAAGGGTTTTATTGATTCTAGGAGAGATCTCAAGAGACTCTTAAGAACTTAGATAATATAATAATAACCTAAATATAGTTAAAACATTAATGATATTGAGAAGTACCATATGAATCTAGTGAAGAGAGAGAACATTAGGGAAAAAAGGAGTTTTATGAGTTTTTTGATCATCCTCTACATAATTTGATATCAGATCAGGTTTTTTCTTGGTGGTGCATGATTTTTGATAGGTTCAAATAAGATAGGAATATACAAGTAAAAATGAGAGATTGACATCATGTGTTTCTTAACTACAAGATGGGTAACTAGGAACAAAGACCCATGGAATAAAGGGTGGATAGAGGCAGTAGAGATTAAGATGTCATGATGGAGAATTTGATGGGTTAGATGACACAGATTATGTCACCATTTATTTTGAATATGGAATATATTGAGAATGCTCTTAAGGAAAGAGTACAAAGTTTAGAGATAGCCAATGTGAAAGGCAATAGAGGAAATCAAGGTACAGAGGAACCTTTGTAGCCAAAGTTAGTTGGAGAAGAGAGTGGAGTAGTAGTCTAATAGGCCATGAGGCCATAAAATAATATTTTATTAGTTTAAGAGATCATGAGACCATAGTGTCATGCATATGAGGTAATACCATTTGTATTTAATAGAGTAAGAGGTAATGATAGTTTCTTAAGAAATAGATAAAGACCAGCTTTTCAAGTACAATGTTGGTATTACAATAGAGAAAGACATAGGGAAATGGAATGTCCATCATACATTGGTAGGGATGGTCAATAGAATGTAAAAGGACCAAATGAATAAATGGGAAAGTGAGAAGAGAATCTTTGCTCATGAGAAGAGTTTTGTTGCATTAGAAAGGACAAGTACAAGAACCAATTCAAAGGAGAAGTTTATTTAGGAGTAGTTATAAAACAAAGGGAAACTACTACAATGTGGTGATTGATAGAGGAATTGTATATAATAATGTGTCTTTGGAGATCATAAAAAATATAGGATTGAATACGATTCCACATCCACATCCTTACAAGGTAACATGTGTTCAAGAAGGACATCAAATCATGGTAAGTGAACAAATTTTGGTTGAATTTCATATAATTAAATATAAGGATAGATTTTTTTTTTACATAATTCCCATGGAAATTTTCCATTTGTTGCTAGAGAGGCTATGACAATTTGATAGGAAGGTTATTCACGATGGGCAATCAAACACTTACACTATAGAGAAAGATGGGTTGATACATGTCCTTTTACCTTTGAAAGGTGATGTAGGTAGAATGGAATAAAGAGTGATGTTGATGAAAACCAAATATTACTTTGGTAAGGTATTTTAGAATATTATTTTGATTAAAGCCCCTAATAAAGAAGAGAAGACAAGTTGTCTTAAGATGGTGAGTATGGACAAGTATGAGTCCATAAAGTTAGACATAGAAGATAACCAACAAGAGAGTATATTGTTGGAAAAGGTCACTAAGTTGGATAGAGGAAGTGATCTTTATGATAAGTCATTAGTAGATAGGATGAAATGTAAGGGTTTAAAACCCAAGAAGGTAGAGAGTATACCAAAAGAAAAGGGGCAAAAAATATAATTGAGATGAAGGAGAAGTATCTTGAGAAAGACACAAAGAAAGATAAGAAATTGGACATTGAAGTGTCCAAGAGGGTTACATAAAATATATCCATGAAGGATCCAAGTTTTGATGCTAACAATTTGTTTTGTGATGTGTATACAAGTTACACAAAGGCAACCACTAAGAAAGTATTGGAGATAAGGAAGCTAGAGGAGCTTGTGGTCAAATAAGATAAGGCTAATCTTATAAAACATAAGTTTCATCAAGAAATGAAGGAGGAAGAAGAACCCTACCCAAAGAGTCAAAATAGTACAAAAAAATAAGGTGAGAGAGAAGAAGAGGCAATGTGCACTAGAATATTTGACTTACAGTTGAAGACAAAGGTTCAAGGTAAGATGGACATGAAAATCCAAGATTAAGAATCACTATAACTCCATGGAATGAGTGAATAGAAAATTTATGACAAGGAAAATCTCAATGAAGGTGAGAATAAGTGTGACAAATTAGTTATGATGTTTCAGTCAAAATTAGTAGCTAGGAGCATGTTAAATAAATAAATTCCATACAACATTAAGGATCAAGCCAATTCTGAGTTGGAGAAGGTATGTGGCACTAAAATTAGTGTTAATCGCATTCATGAATTTATATTCTTATGTGTGTGTGAGAGTGATCTTGCAAGTCAAGAGTCTAAGAGATCAAATCAGGAAGTTGGGTAGCATGAAAAAGGTCCATACAAGGCTATAAATATGAGAAAATCTCATGAAATTATTTCCAAATGATTAAACTTGTATGTGAAATAAGAAGATGAACAAGGTTCATTCATAGAAGCTTGTTAAGTTTATATTTTTCATGTTAACCCATTGACTGGTGATAATTCTATAGCATACAAAGGCGATTTGAGGAGAAATCAAAACCAAGATAGGCATTTATCCATACAAGAATATGGTAAGTATTTTTATTTTTTTCAATTTTTAGAGTTTTATAAGGTCATCATTATCAAGAAATACGTGTGTAATATTGATGGTGAAGATACAAAAATAATGTTTCATGTTGATTTTCCAAGACAAGACACTAGCATAGAGGTATGTGATAGTTTTGAAGCTATCTCTTATAAGATATAAATAATGGAGAATACCTATATCATGATATAAAGTATGAGGATAATTAAAAATAACTATTATACATTTATTTTCATAAAAAAATGCATTGCTTGTTCTTTAAAGAAGTAATATCAAGAGAAGGTGACATGAGTCAAGACCAATGTAGTTGGAGTGCACCATATGAGTTGAAGGAGATAGTAAGGACAATAGACATTAACCATCATAGTGTTAAAATGATGGAATATTTAACCATAATGGAGGATAAGTAGTTATAACACCTCAATTTATGGAACCAAGATCTACATTCTTATTCAAAGCATGATTATGATTTTGCAAGTGACTGGAGTAAACAAGTACAATAGATGAAGGAAGTAAGGAGTGTCTTTAAACTTCATTATCTAATCTTTCTCATACAAATTAAATCACAAATTTAAGCATTAGATACAATATTCAAGGTTGTAGTATTTGTTCAAAAGAGAGGAGTGATTTGGATGCAAGGTGAAGAAGTAAGTCATTCTAAACAAAGATACTAGTATGTTTTGTTCTATCTTGATTTTAGAAGGTTTGTATTAGGTTGAAAGAATAAAACCAATAACAAGGTGATAAAAATAAAATTTGATAGTATATAACATAATAAACATTATTGGAATTGGAGAAAGAGGAAGAAGCAACAAATAGATCATATCATGTTAAGAGTCAAAACAGAGTGCATTTTATACAAGCAAGAAAATAAAAGGACTTGGAACCAGCAGTGTGAAAAGTTTGAGAATCCAAATTTAATTGAATATAATACAAGGAAGAATAATTATGACATAAAATACACAAGGATCAATCTGGAAAGGTTCATGGATAGAAAACTCTCTCTGTGTTTCATTTTCTTTTCACCTTAGGGCAATGATGCAAGGGCATCACTCAAATAAATAAGATGATAACAAGTTTTGTCCAATTCAAGTGAATGGAGAGTAAATATTATTGTTTATGGTGTGTAATCCATGATAGGAGTCTAAAAATTCACTATGTAATGTTTTTCAAGTGCTTAGATAATGCCTAGGGTGGTTAGAGATTCAAATTGGAGTTTCCTGCCAAATTGCACAATTTGAAAATTTGAATGTTTTGGTATAGGAAGGATGTTGTAAGATTTTTTAAAAATTTCATTAAGGTGTTAAATCAATATTTAAATTTAATAAATACCCTTATGACTATATGTTTGTTCATAAAACATACTTGTATGGAATAATCTACCTTGATGTTTATGGCAAGGGTGATACTCTTGCAAGTGATTGCTTAAAAGGTAGTTATGGTGGTTAGAGGTAGTATAAATATTTTAGTTTTGGTTTTTGGATTTATTTTTTATATTTTACTTTAATATAATGGCTTATTCAAAAGAAACAAATAAGAATAATCTTGCATTTTGATGGAAAGTTTATAACTTGTTGTCTTGAGTAAGGCAATTATGAATGATTGAGTTTTTGCATGATCAAGGAAAAGACGTTTGATAATGATTCACTTTTGGTGTTGAATATATATTGGTGTGTGGAGAATTTTAAAAACATATTAATTTATTATATATGTGTAAAATCTTTTTGTAGGATCTTATGGCAAAAATTAGTTTTCAAAACCCTACATATATGACTTTGTGTACATTTTAAACCAAGAACGTGTTGTAAAGGGTGAGATAAGTAACTGTTGTGTCAATATAAGAATTTTAATAGGTGAATATAATTCCCATATATCCTAAAAATACTTTAAGGGTCTTGTAACCTTATTTGAAACAAATAAGATTAGATTGAGAGCTCTCGGTTCCTACAAACCCTGTGAAACTTAAAGCTAGGGTTTGGGAAGTGAAAGCCTATTTTAAGGCATTCTAACCATTGGAAAACCCTTAAAATTGGTTATTTGGCTTGTATCAATGATTTTTAAAATATTTTAGTGTTTTTGGATCAATTTCATACGTGTAGGGACTAGGAGAGAGGATTGTGTAAGGTTTTGTGCATAAGAGACCTACATAAGCCTAAAAGTGGCCTGGAAGAGGTTAGTAAAGTGGTTAACAATAAGAATTAGTGTTTTAAAGTTCATGGATATCATAATAATGATAGAGGGTAGAAAAATATTGTATTATTTTTTCATCTTCCATCCATACAGAGCTGTACAAGTAAGATTTGCCTAGAAAAAGGCTACTAGGAGAGGATTGTGTAAAGGAAGAAGTAAAGAAAGTACAAAAAACAAACCAAGAAGTGTGTCACTAAGGATGGAGAGGTCTCAAGAGAATCTTAGGAACTTGGATAAGACATTAAGAACCTAAAGATAGTCAAAACATTAATGAACCAGAGAAGGACCATATGAATCTAGTCTAGAGAGAGAACATTGGTGAAAAGAGTGTTCTGAGTTTGTTGATCATCATCTAGATCAAAAGGGTTACAAATCCAAAGCCTATGACATAAGGATATATGTCTCACTAAACCTCAACAAAGGTAAATTATTTTAACTATGATTTTAAGGATGCAATTAAGGCTAATGTTTGTAAATGGGTAATAGTAAAGTAAATGATGGGTAAGTGATTGTAATGAAGTATAGGTGAAATGGTCAACCAAATGAGGGCCTATGCACCCTAAGGTGATAAATGGAAATATTAATAAACCATATATTTATACTTTCTTATTCATTATAAGGAGGATCCTAAGCAAATATACACACATACATCCACAAAGTAATAAGTAACATCCAATCCACTAAGTAAAGAAAAGAGTGAAGGGATAGAAATACTTACCATGGGGTTAACCCATTGATGATTAAATCTACCCCTTTTGATAAAGTGGATCTTTTAAATATATTTTTGATGTTTAATAACTCAAATGGTTGGATGGAGACTTAGATATCCTTAGTTAAGAACTCCTAATGAGTTAAAATTCCACCACAAGACAAGACCTCTAAGATGATATTATAAACCAATAACTCTTCCAAATACTACTTAGGGGTAGAAATGTGACTACAAGCATAGTGTGTGATTATGATATATGTTATTAGGAATGAAATATGACCCCTATATACATTGTTACAATACCTAAAATAAACATTAAACTCTAAGATGATGGTATTGATAGGATGATATAGTTTAAATATGTTGGTTGACATGGTATGATATTG